>OMLF01028391.1:5269-15284 GCA_900302615.1 Holocentrus rufus
TCTAACTTCTCCTGAAACAACTTTCATTAAAAAAAAAAAATACAAGACATATTTCATTACTGTGTAAGCCACATGATGATTGCGTAAATAAGACAGCTTCAGAGTTGCTGCAAGGTTTATTTTTTCACTTAAGAACCGAACCAGTGGACAAACAGAGGTTAAAATGTGTAATAGTACATTTGCTTCCCTGTCATTCTCTGGGAGCTTGTGAGAGGTGAAACAGAGGTTAAACCATCTAAATTAATTGGTGTGTGCTATACATATAATGTAAGGTGACTTACCAATGTGCAGGTTGTTGAGGTGTGGGGTGAGGAGTCCGTCGGGGTAGACTTTTATCATGAGGAAGAGGTCTGCTTCTTGTGTGGAGTGGTGAGAGGCTGCTACCAGAGTCTGTTCTACTGGAGTGTATGGTTTCACCACTTCACTGTCTGGATACAGATGACAGGACTACTGTGATACAGTGGACACTTGACATCATCTTTACAGATGATGTCTGACATGTTACTGCAGGTTTGTGTATTTACATGAAGAACAGCTTCAGTCCTCTATGGTAATATTTAAATCTGTAGTTTTGTGGTGCAATTTTTTATGTTTTACTTTATCATTATTATTATTACCTATTTCTATTTATTTATTTATTTATGTTAAGCCCTTGAGACTCCAACAGGGTAATTAAACATGAAAGCAATGAAATTCTGCACTTTTGCAAAACGTTCAACATTTCAATATTTTAGGCAATATATCCTTTTTCTGACTCACCCAGACTGAGACAAGATGTTCAATACCATTTTCACCTTTGTACGTCCACTGGTTTGGTTCCTATGGGTAGCACTTCGTCTTATTTATCTTATTTACACAATGTATCATGTGTATTACACGGTAATGAAATGCCCATCTTGGAATCAGGATCATGCTGATGACTCCTGCAGACTTCAAGTCTTAGCAAGTTGGAAAAAGGGTATTTTGCACAAAACATTAGAGTATTACTTTAAAGCCGAGACATGATGCTAATTGGCTTTTATCTTGCAGGTCTTCTTAACAGATTTGACAAATTTCTCCAAAAATAAGGTCCATCCATCCACCCATCCATTTTCTGCAGAGGGTAACTCATATGCTGGGATATATGGTCCCCCCAGCATGTTTTGGGTCTACCATAACTTCTCTTCTCAGTCGGACATGCCTGAAACACCTCCACAGGCAGGTGTCCAGGAGGCATCCTGGCCAGATGCTTGAACCACCTCAACTGGCTCCTTTCAACATGGAGAAGCAGCGGCTCTACTCTGTGCCCCTCCCAGATATCTATGCTCTCAAAACAATTAACACACCCATATAAACCCCTAGTAGTTTTGCAAAACTGCAGAATTTCATTGTTTTCAAAATACAAAACTCGCAGATAACTCAAATCTATAACATATGAAACCCTGAAATATTATAGTACTACATTTAAAATCAAAACATTACATTTAATAACAAACTACGGATGAAATTCCATAAAAATATCATGTAGAGGGTTGTGGAACTTTCTGAATAAGCATGTTTAATCATCAGTATTTTTGTATGAATATACATGAATGTAATGTAATGTGCAGTTTTGATGTCTATATTTAAAAAAAAAAAAATCAAGATCTGATCTGAAAAAGAAAGCAGCACTTAATTTTACAATGGACTTGTGCTGTTTTTAAAGTAAGAGTCTGAAGACTCTGTTAGCTGATTTGAAAGCATTAGGTTTTTGTGTCCAAAATCAAAGAAAAACTGTGATAAGCCTGTGTAGTTGTCTTTGCTATCGTCATTAAGTGTGTTGTTACTTTTTCCACCCCATTTAAGTACCCTGTTCCTCCCTGTGCCCGTTCATCTGCTTTTCTTACACTGTACATACAGCACATTAAGAGCCTGTCGATTCAATATCTTGTGTGTCATAGTCTTTTGTATAAATGTTGTCATCATAAAAAGCATGCCCAGTGAATCAAATTCCTTCTACAGTAGCTGCACTTAAATAAGTTGTAACAAGTAAACTGACCAGCTTTCAAACGACCACAGTAAGATGATGCTATATACTAGGAGCCATCAAATGATGTGTTAGCTGCTTCTCTGCATGATTCCTTACCTTGGATAAGAGCTTTGAGGTAGACATGTTTCCCAACAGGCACATGCATGATGCTTCCATGTGGAAGTCGCAATCTGAACACATAGGTATTATGATTGACCTCTGTCTTCGACACCAATACACAATCTCGATAGTACAGAGCTGCAAAAAAGGAGAAAAGGAGGAGAAGTAGAATTGTGATTTGCACCGGTTCCTAAAACATTATGAATGAGCAAACACTAATATCATCCTTAAGTGATCCCAACAGAGCAGGAACCAATCAGCTTTCAGTGTGGGCATTATGGATATTGTGTAAAAAAAAAAAGAATCTAAATAAATAAATTAACTCTTGTTTTTCCAAATAGTATTCCTGTGTGGGTATAATTGAATATACAGTTTGCTCTTGTCATTACCTAAGTTTATAGTTATAGTCATATTTTTTTAAAGATTTTCTACAAATGCTTTGATTTGAAAGCATGAGCCTAGAGCAATGTGCAACATTAATTGAGATAAAGATAAATAAATCAAAAAAATAGATATTTAATGTATTTTTACTACGGTATGAACTCAGCAAGTCGGTACAGTTGGAAGTCAGGGTAAACCTGGGAAAAGTGCTTGAAATACAGAACACTGAAGTAGGTAGCAGTCAGAACAAGTCTGCTCACTGCATTCAATTATTAAAACTATTGACTGCATTTCACTATTTCATGTCATTCTGCTGGTTGCTCACAATGCTTTGTTAGCATTACGCTGTATTAAAAAGGCAAGTAAAGGCAGATAATGGACTAAAATCATGATTTAAAGGACAGAATGATCTGGAAAACCTTGGATCTCACCTCGATCTTTTTTGAATAAAAGCGTATTGTGGAATTCCAGTGGTTGACCCAAACTCGCCCATTTTCCTTTGGCCTGCTTGCGTATGCTGACCTGGATCTTTCCCACTGCAAATGCTGTCTGCACTGATGCAGAAACAACAGTGAAAGAAGAGGAAGGGATAGTGAATTCAACAAAGACCCCAGATTTAATCAAAATACCAAGCTGGCAATAAATGTCCTTACCTGCGACGCTTCCCTCTACTTCTTCAGCTAGACCTGAAAAAGAGGTAAAATCATGACATTGTATGGGAGTACTGAAGTATTCAGCCAGACTCTGACTCAGTATGCAATGAATGTGTGAAACAAGAGAGAAAATACATGCTGCTATATACCTGTAAAGTAACCCATTTGTAATTTCCCTGATATTCCCTTTTACTTTCCACTGAGTTTATCAGAGAATTCATCAAATTCCCTGACTTTTCATATGTGAAGATTCTCATTCATCCAGGTCACGGTACTTTTCAGTGCCTTCCAAAGGCAACTACACTTTCTTGGACCTGGACCTCCAGCAAGTCCATTTGCCTTTATAAAGTACTCAGAAGTCCCTGACTTTTCCTGTATGGAATCAAGTACTTCCTCAAATAGTGGTCAGGGCCTTTACTGTCCTCATCTACAGAGGCAGAGGCCTTTTTTAGACGCAGGCTTTATTTCAGAGAGGCCTTTATTTCTAATTCCCTCTGTTTGATAAGTATATTTGCTCATATTTTAGTATTAGTTAGTTTAGTAAGCTTCCTTGTTTTCTGATCTGCTTCCCTTTTTTGGACCGACCACCCCAAAAAATTTGACTGGGAGAGGGGAGGAAGGCCCCCCTCCCCATCCCCCATCCCACACTATAGTGAGGGTAAGTTCAACCCTGCGTATCCACACAGACAGAAAGGCATTCAGGGCATTCAGCACACAAATCACAGAAAATATAAAGAGGTAAATAACAAACAACAAACAACAAATAGTGAACAGGGCATTGCAAGATCAAATCCCATCTTTAAAAGTCTAGATGGGGGAAGGGAATGAGAGAAGCTGTTCCCTTGTCAAGGTGTCTTTCGGCAAGGCACTTAATCCAGCTGTTCAGTGGGCAGTGGTAAGATAATGTGGCATTGTACTAGGAAGCTCCCAAAGTTGATGTGTGTGTGTGTGTGTGTGTGTGTGTGTGTGTGTGTGTGTGTGTGTGAGAGAGAGCTTATTATCAGTCAGCCTACTCTGGATAAATATGTCACAAAAACACAGAGTTCACTAAAAGTTGCACTGAAATCCCATTATGCAAGTGACTCTTGCTCTCAGCCTCCTGCTGTCAATATTTAAAGCAAAACTGATAAGCTTCTTGGACCATATATCCTGAGAGATTTCACTATAGAAATGGAAATGCCAGAAGCTGGCAGCTATACATGCAGTGGGTATTTCATCACCTTTGAAATCTTCTGTTTTTTGGGGTTTTTTTGCCTCAAGGCCTGAGATGAAACCCCATTAAATTGGACTCTTTCTAACTGTCCTTTGAACACAGCAACCAGCAAAGCAAAGTTAACTATCTATTAAAAATGGAATAGCACCTTGGTTGCATCGTTCGAGTTATAATCTGAGCTTTGTGGGGGTCTCTAAAATAACTAGCGCTAGTGGCAGAGATAAATGAATGAATGAATGAATAAATAAATAAATAATGTGCGATTTCAGAGAGAGAGAGAGAGACAGAGAGAGAGAGAGAGAGAGCATTGCGCCTTACATGGTCCAAAATTTTACACACAGAGCAGCCCACACTAGCAGTCGACCGCGTCAGCAGTAGAAGCCTTTTTTTGCCGGCATGGTAATTTTGTACTAACGTTACTCTACTACAAAAGTAAAATTGGCTTCCATATTCTTCCATACTGGTTTGAATGTTCTTGACCCCCGCGTTGCTCTCAACAGGCATAGTTGGTGTAACATTGCGTGCCATTGTGGCCTGGTGGTGACACGAAAGAATATAGTGCCTAGGTCTTTTATTTCTTTTAGCCTATTTATCTCAATAATAATTATTATTGTGTTTAAAAAATCATTATTTGTGATTAAAACAATGGTTGTTGTTAATGTATTATTAGCAACCCCCACAGATGAATGAATTTACTTTCTTCATGGGAGTCCAGACCTCTCCTTATGGGAGCTCAGCTCCCATTGGCTCCCACGTAACTCGAACACTGGACCTAGGTCCATGCTCTGCTCTGGGCTATTCCAGGACACTGAGCTGCCTATCTTTCAGTCATTCATGGGTGGATTTGGTTGTATGCTTCAGAGTGTTGTCATGTTAAAAATCTCCTTAACTTCACCTTTCTTTGCACATCACAATAAATGATCCAACAAAATATCTTGGTATGTATAGCTGGTTATTTCCCCCTCTATCCTGACCAGAGCCCCTGTCCAGGCCCATAGCATAATGCTTTAGCACATCTCTTCCCAGTAGCTACTGGCTTCTTTGTTGAGAATTGACTCTCTCTCTCTCTCTCTCTCTCTCTCTCTCTCTCTCTCTCATAACATAAATTAAGGTCTCGCTCATAATGCCAATTAGATAGTCAAGTACTTAATTATTTATTTTTATATTTTTACAGTTGGGCTTCTTAACCTGCTTTCTGTCTAAACTAAATATAAGTTACATTTAAAATGAAACAATGTGTTATTTATGGCCATTATCAAAGGCAAACTCAGTGTAGTCAAATAGGGCTTGCAGTAGCTGCGACGCAGCAGAAATGCAGCAGAAATGCTGCCGGTGTGGACGCCGACACACGCGTGAGACGCAGCAGCTCAGCGACGCAGCCGAGACGCAGCCATGACGCATCCTATGTGGACCAGGCCTAAGTGGGAAGCACATTCACAGGCCCTTAATTAAAAAGAATTAACATAATGGCACCACCTAAGCTAGGCCCCAATCTGTTTTTAATGTCGGCACTAGACCTGCTGCAGCGCAGTGAGTCCCTCATCTGTTTACCCATAATCAGTAACACAACATGTGGAAAGCGACATTTCTACTCACGTAAATGAAGCATGAAGGACATTTTCCCAAGTAGCGCTTCCAGTCGAAAGACACCCCCCTTTAGGTCAACAGTGGTACAGCCTGAACTGGGGATCTGAGGGGTAACACACAAGCATGTTAACATATCCTCCCCCAACAATAGTACAAGCACCCCTTGGACCAACCAGTAACAAAGTGCATCATCCACCCAAGTCTCACCTAAATCAAACCTGCGGTGTAGCAGTAATAATCTTTCAAAGCTTCAAATTGTGACTATGTGTTTTTTATACCAGAGCCCATGTCAAAATGCATCATCGTTCCACATTTTGTGAACATCAAGCCAGTGGAATCTGATATATTTCAACTGAGTTACAAAAGTTTGACCTAATCACGGCGCCCTCATTTGGCCAATAACTGTACTGTCTAAGAATAGCTGGACGTGTGAAGCAATTTTCCTGTGCACTGGACTTGTGGTGTAGGAGTATTCATTGCGTATGGCAGCTGAGTAGTTACCTTCCGTTTTGTATAAACAACCAAATTGACGGTCACATCAGTTTGGAACCAGTCATACCTAGAGCAACAAGAAACAACCAACAGCAGAAAACATTGTCACTGATTATGTGCTGACTTGTTCAACTCTTCTAGCTCTTATTTGTGTGTATTTGTTGTTGGCTGTGTTTGTTACCGAGGCCGAGAGTCTTTGTCTGGGGGAGGAGCCACTGATGGAGGAGGGGCGAGGCCAGCTGGTGGTGGAGGTGGAAGCATACCTGGCCAGAGAAACAGGAGAAAAGGAGTTTGGTACAACAGATTATTCCACCCCAACAAGAATACCGTTCTGGGGAAAACGCTGCCTTTTTTTGGTTTGGCATTTTTGGAGTGAAACTGTCAAATGTACCGTTGCACTGGGCAACTGTGCACTTTGGTAGCCTCAAGTGACACCTGAAATTGTTTATGTGTTTCTCAATTAGTGTAGATGGGACACTGTTCTCTATTGTTGCTCCACTTCCTGATTGAAACTGATTAAGCGACTGTTCACACAGAGGATGTGTCTGAATTTCATTGCGCTGTTTTTTAAATTGTTTCTCTATGGCAACACACGTCAGACGGACGTCTTTTTACCTCGCATCGCGTCTCGCACTTTTTGAACGCAGGGCGCTGCTGGTGCTTGCGGTTTTTGGACAGTGTCCAAAGTTGAAGTCTTGTCCATTTTTGGTAGAAAATAAGTATGTTTTAGACAGATATAATGCCTGTTAATAAGACTATGTGCTGGCCACGATGCAACGTGTGGTCATAGCAACGATGAGACACAGTCTATAAAAAGACACCGTCCTTTTTTTTTTTCCTCCTCGCTTTTTAATGACGCCGTGTCCCAACTACAGTAGCATCACAACTCACGTCCTCTGTGTGAACGGCTCCTAAACAGGTGTAAATTATCTAAAATTTTTGTCTAGTGCAGCTTTAAAAATACAACATATTAACTAACAATACTAAATAATATCAGTCTAAATCCTAAAATATCTGTATCAGTCTTCAAAAGCCCATGTGGTTGGAATCCTAACATTGACATAGTGTTTGAGATATATATATATATATAGATATGGATGCAGAATTTGACATGAAGTGATACAGGAGTTGTCGTGTGTGTGTGTGTGTGTGTGTGTGTGTGTGTGTATACCTTTGATAGCTGCACTGGCTTTAGTAGCCATTCTGCCCACAAGGCACTCTTTCAGCATGGACTCATAGTTTACCCACCGATGGACCTGTGCACAAAAACACATTCATGATATTAGATAAATACAAGTAAACCTCATCCACCTATCCACAGACACACACACATATGAATATTGTCACTTAAGAAGAAAATCAGGCTTAGATGAGAGAAGACAGGCAGCAGAGTTGATGCGATTAGATGATATAGAAGATTAATAAAGTTAACAGTGTATTCCTGCTTTTGCTAAATCTACTGTTGATAAGAAAAAAGTCACAAAAAGTGATAAATAAGTGCCAACAAAGTGGCATGTTATCTGCCACTTTTGTGTTGTTTTAGTTATCTGCATAATGTTATGCTGAGGATATTTTAGACTAAAAGGGGTTGTTGTTTAACTTCACAATCAAGTTAAAGTTCTCTCAAAAATGCATAAAAAGGAAGCACTAATAAGTACACAAATTAATTAATTAAAAGAATTTGTGGTAGAGATTCTGTGTATTGAAAAAGTCATGGGGGAACAAACTGAAAGGAGCGATTAATTTCTAAATTTAAAACAGTTGGTGACTGTGGTTATCCCTTTCTAGTGCTGTTAGTTCGAAAATCTATGTGTGTGGATCCTGTTATTCTTTGACTTTTTTTGATAGGTTTATAACATTACAGTGTCTTCCTTCTGTAATTCAGTGTAATGCTGGGTGAAACTGCAGGGAGGGACTATTCAAAACTGCCCAGAAGTTCAAAAATACTTGTGTAATCTTGATCTTCACAAATTATGTATTCTAAAAAGCAACACCTGGAGGCAACAAAGATGTCTTAGGAAAAGGAAGCAGTTTCTTCATCTCTGTATTATGTTGACACTCATGTAACTTTGGCACTTGTGAAGTTGCAGGTTTTATGTGTGGAGGGGCAGTTGTTCAGAAATCTGTGATGGTATTATTGGTTGGAGGTTTTATTCATGCTAGCTGGTGTGCCCTGAAGTAAACACTAAAAATGCAATTTCAGTAAGTGAAAATAATTGCATCAATATACAAGAAAATGATTGTTATTCTTTTTTTTAATGTTTTTGACATAAAATAAATAGATGGGGAGAATTAGTCATTTTTCATTTTATTATTATTATTAATATCATTAATATTATTAGTATTGTACACGACTGTGTAGTGTAGTGTACCCCGCCCTACCTGGTCAAACAGGTCGGTGCCGTCGATCCCGGCTGATTTCATCAGTTCAGCCTCTCCCCCAGGGTGGTAATCCATGTAGGGGGTGACATTATAAACCATGCCTGAAAAACATATGGAACACAATGAGTACATCACATCACATCACAGTAAGTCCATGCCATAATACACTAGCATTATTAAATGCCATCCCACAAAAGACACTGACACAATAAGTAGCCAGCTCCTATATTAACTTTACCAGTAAATAGAAATACAGCTAGTATATTTGAACAATGATAAACTACTGCCCTCTGCTGATGGAAAGTCATACTTGCACAGAGACTGCTGTCAATTTCTGAAATTAATTAAATGGATGCATTCAAAACTAAACACAACACAATAAACCAAGGACAGATGCCAAATTCAAAGAACACCCCAATTACTGGCAAAACCCTTGAGGACAGGGCACAGTTTGAGAAAGAGTATGTCTTCTCTACAGTGACGTTCATTGGTGGGCAAGCTGGAAGCTTGCACACTTATGTTCTTCCCACTATTGATTCTTATTCTTATTAGTGGGCAAGCGGAAGCTTGCACACTTATATTCTTCCCACTATTTATTCTTATTATTAGGGTGATTGTTGTCAAGCAATCACACTATTGTAATCCGATTTTTTTTTCTGATTATTATTATTAGGGTGATTGCTGCCAAGCAATCACACTATTGTAATCCGATTTTATTCTTTTTCTTCTTATTATTAGGGTGATTGCTGTCAAGCAATCACACTATTGTAATCCGATTTTCTTTTTCTTCTTCTTCTTCTTCTTCTTATTATTCCGGCTGATTTTCTGCGCGCATCTCCTCCCACAGCTTTCGAGCTATCAGCACCAAACGAACTGTAAAACGTCCGGCCCGATTCGGTGAGGTGTGCTTGTATATAGCTAAGCGATCCGATGCACCGATTTTTCGCAATTCCAGAAAAACTGCGATTTTTGGCCCCATAGAAAATGAATGGCGGAATGTTCGGAAGCAGCAAGCGAGCCTAACTAATTGCCACAGACACAGGCTGGGACCCAGATACACACGCAGCTCTCTATCTCTCCTAATGCCCTCTGTGACCACAGCCTATCACTGCAGCACCCTGACACCCATCCGAAGCACCCTGGCACCCACCCAGAGCACCCTAGCAACCATCCAGAACACCATAGTAACCGCCTAGCAAC
>OMLF01028392.1:1441-13336 GCA_900302615.1 Holocentrus rufus
TTTGTTACCTGGCTGTAAGAGAAGCTCTGAGTGCAACGTGACAGCCCTGTGCCAGCAGAGAGAGAGAGAGAGAGAGAGAGAGAGAGAGAGAGAGAGAGAGAGAGAGTGTTTGACACAGAGATAAAGAGAAAAACAGCGAGAGAGAGATAGAGACAAAGACGAGCAGGCGAGAGAGGGAGAGCGACATAGCAACATAGGAGGAGAGAGAGGTCATTTGAAGTTTCTTTGGCAGTCCTCTATGACTTGGCAGCCAATGAGTCAGTACCACTCTGTTGCCAACGCGGACCAACGTGTGCCAGTGAGTGCCAACTTGTGCCAGTGCGTGGCACCCGTGCCAGTCTTTTCAAATAGTGAGGCTCGGCTTTCCTGCTTTGAAGTTCAAAGGGTTTTTAAGGTGCTCTGAAACAGTGAAGTGACCAGGAGGAGAGAGGGAGGGAAGCAGGAGGAAAGTACAGGATGAGGAGGGGAGGAGAGGCGGAGGAGACAGGAAAAAAGGGCAAAGGGATCCATTCTTATTGATACAAAATATTTCGCATTTCATTTTGTTTTATTAAAGGGGCATTTCACCCATACTGCATCTGAATTTGTCTTTTAGTGTAAGTAAGTCATGCAGAAAGAGATTTTTTTCAAACAAAAAGATGCAGTTTTTATCCAAGATATTTGGCGATATCCATGGGTCCTGTGGAAGTGTCCTGCAAAAACACCGACCTACACACTCACTGTATGTTTGAGCCACATAAGTAGTTGAGTATGTTTAGTTTTAAGATGAATATTCACGTTTCTGGAGATGGCAAAAGCACTATATGTGTAAATGATGTTATAATCATTTACACAATTTCGGTCCAGTCACAACAAACTTTATAGAAGACCATATGGCCTATTATTTCCATTTCCAGAGAAAGGTGTGAAAAAGTGAGTTTTCTTGAAAAACACACACACAAATGTAATCAGATTTAACAAACAATTGCAGCTATGATTCTGCTACCACATCATATTCATTGCAACCATGAGCTGCTACTGCGGCTGCTTCTACTGCAAACAAAAATGCCATGCGTCACGTGTTAATTTTGGGAGGCTATGTATGTGCGGGCGAATTTGTGTGCGCTTTACATTTCAACTGATCTCTGCATTTCTCCATTAGTTGCTCCACCCTGCATAGACAAACAGCTCTTCATGAGGATTACTTATGCACACAAAAGATAAGTTGCTACTTGTAATCGGTCATATGCTAAAAATTTGGATTTTTTTTTTTTTAAATGAGCAGAATGATAGAAAAAGCTTTGTCTTCTGATTGTCTACCTCTTTTGTTTTCATCACCCTCCCTGCTCCCTCTGCTTCCTCTTGACCTTTTCCAGCTAAATGGGAAAGTAATTGAGAAAACTGGACATTTCATTTGTAAAAGCTGACCGTGGAATTGAGGATCTGTTTGGCAGTCAGGTACTTTCAGTGTGTGGAGAAGGCGTGAGGCTCATCAGCTAGTTAGATTTTTGAATTATTTTAGACTCCACATTTACTACTTGCCAGTGAGAATGTGGTACCCATTGATGTAGGAATTTTGCAGAATGGCAGTCGGCCAGTCCATATTAACCATTTGCCTAATTACATCATGTCTGTAGGAATAGAAGGAGAACAAAAGTGTCCAGTAGGGTGTCAGAGGGAACTGCTTTTTTCCTTCTTCAGTTTCAGGACTCCATATCTGGACAAGTAATACATTTGTGTAGGTGTTTGGTGGACTTACAACTTAACACTTAAAAAAAAAAAAACTTACTGCCATTATTTGACCTCTGATTGTCAACAGGCTCTTCTCTGAGTTGGTCTTGTGGAGGTGATGAGGAACGGGTGGGTTAAGGAGCTGCTCAGCTTCAGTCTCATGTTAGGAGAGGTGGTGATCCTTTGACATCTGAAGGCAAGGAGTGTCATTGAAAGCGACTTGCCGGTAGTTGTGGAACACATAGATTCCACCATAGTTCTGCCTTTACATGGAGTGAAAGTTCCTCATAAAGGACGAATCTGGTGGTTGTCAATCCTCCGCTTGCTGCCACCAGCAAATTCTTATTGGAGGCAGAAGCAGTAATGCGGTCACTGTATCGGTCCGTCGTGGTGAAGAAGGAGCTGAGCCGAAAGGCGAAGCTCTCGATTTACCGGTCAATCTACGTTCCTACCCTCACCTATGGTCATGAACTCTGGGTCATGACCGAAAGAATGAGGTCCCGGATACAAGCGGCTGAAATGAGTTTCCTCCGCAGGGTGGCAGGGCGCTCCCTTAGGGATAGGGTGAGAAGCTCTGTCACCCGGGAGGAGCTCAGAGTAGAGCCGCTGCTCCTCCACATCGAGAGGAGCCAGCTGAGGTGGCTCGGGCATCTGTATCGGATGCCCCCTGGACGCCTCCCTAGGGAGGTGTTCCAGGCATGTCCCGCCGGGCGGAGGCCCCGAGGAAGACCCAGGACACGCTGGTGCGACTATGTCGCTCGGCTGGCCTGGGAACGCCTTGGGGTCCCGCTGGAAGAGCTGGAGGAAGTGTCCGGGGAGAGGGAAGTTTGGGCGTCCCTGCTCAGACTGCTGCCCCCGCGACCCGGCCCCGGATAAGCGGGAGAAGCTGACTGAAGCAGTGACCCCACTGTTGTCAAAAGCCCAGTCTGCCACCATGATGGCTTCTTTGGTTGCCACAACATTTACTGTAATGGGTTGCAGACGCCTGTAGCTCCCGCTGCTCACACTTATGTCAGCCTTACACTGTCGCAAACAAATTTCCAATGTCGATAAAAAATCATGAGAGTTTCGTTGCAGTTGTAGGGCGCTCTCGTCATCTCGCTCATTTGGTATAAGGTGGCAGTCCGACCTGTCTCATGTCAGTCTTTTTCTCGTCATGATGTTCCGATAAAATCAAACATGTTTAATATTATCGGGAATCTTTAGTTTTGGCTCATGCAAATGACCATTGTTAACAACCAATAGGTGTGCTCTCTCCAGCACCAAACAGGAAGCAGTAGATAGCATGGCATGGATCAGGGGGAGCATAAGAATGTGAACAAGCCTCAGTTCTCCTGGGCAGCCCTTTGGAGTTTGGAGACCGTGGTCTTTGTGTTGATCTGAATTACTAAAAAGCCCCTCACACTTATACGTTAACAACTTCTGTCCCCCTAAATGTCATGCTGTCATGTCCTCTGTTTTGGTACTTCATTTTCAGTGCTTGGCAATAGCAACAGTGGAGGACAATACCAATAAAAAAAAATAAAACTGTGGACAGCAAATGTGCAGTTTTATAGTTTGTGGGATAAATACATATAATCAGATTTAATCAATTAGATTTTCCTACAGAAGTGTCATGGTTGATGTTAGGGATGCACCAAACCTTTGGACACCGAAAATATATTCAGCCAAAAATAGAGAAATATTCGATATTCAGCTGAATGTGAAGTGCACACATATACATAAATAAAAATACACAGAAATATACACAGAAATCCAGTGTGTTTACATGTCGGTTCTGCACACACAAAGAAGGGAATTTATTTTAGGCTACAGTGACATCTGAAACAATGTTGTTTTTGAGTCTATGGAAAGACCCGAGGTTGCTTATTATTAGAAAGTTTTATGATGCTGTAGGAGTCTTCGTACAGATGGTCTGACTGTGTATTTTAGTCCATCTCAGACTGCTTTCTTTGCTCTTTCTCTTGCTGTATGGAACACGGTGCTGAAGGCTTTCTTTGGTGAGATGCCAGTGTCAGTAATCTACTATAGGAAACACAAAACCCCCACAATGTTCCCACTTTTCACATCATGGCCTCTGCTTTAGTAGATCGTACATGTCATCAAGGGATCACAGAGCTAGAGAGAGAGGGCTTGACAAACGCTACAGTTCATGAGGTCACTCAAATCCATGGTGGTTCTCAGAAATGTGTGTGTGTGTGTATCTGTGTGTCTTAGGCACTGCTTATCAAGAGTGACACACATCCATCTGTGCTGACTTACATAACTTTTAGCACTCTACACACACACACCACGTGCACATGAAACACCATCATGCCCACACTCAACATACGCGCACACACATACACACGACAGTTCAACCCTTTGTTGTGTGTGTGTGTGTGTTTGAGCATGCTCAGGTGCGTGTGCTCTCTGTCTGCCTGTTAGGTAGATTGATAGTCAAATTAATCTGCAGCTCTGTCCAGGTGTAAACACGATGCCTGCTGGCCAGGATACATCTCCCTCTATTAGCAGCATAATTCAACGCACCCTGCAGCAGCCTGCCCTGATCAGAGGAGGCTAATTGCAGGGAGGGTGTGCTTGATTTATTAATGCTGAGGCGGCGCCGGATTACAAGTTGATCTGGAGATTAATTTAGTGCTCATTTTACGTTTTAGGTAAGTGGAATTTGTCTTTTTGGACGGCACTCACACTCACAAACACACTTGCACACAAATATGCATATCTATGGAGCGGTCAGCCAAAGTTCAGAGCGCCTGGAGTTGTTGGGGTATCGTTGCTTCGCTTGAGGACAGTTTCGTAGTAGCTATCCTATTAAATCAGGAACAAGGCCTAATGAAATATTCATTAAAGCTCCTATACATGACATGCCCTCAAACACTGTGTCCCTACTGCTGCTTTCTTTATGTTCCCATTCACTGGAATGGAGACAGTTTTTTCACAAATTGCGAGTGACCACTAACCAGATGTACATTCATTTGAGTGTATTAATTATGATAAATAAATGAATCATAATGAATCCATAAAATAATGTATGGATCACATCTTTAAAGAATAAGGCCTCATAAGCGACTTTAATTGGGGAATATGTGACAAGGCGGCATGGTGGTATCTTTGTCGTTTTGTACCTTAATTAGTTGCTTCATTAGTTGCTTTGTCTGTTGCCAATGATGGTGAGTTGTGATGTTTTATTCATAGCTCTCCCCAACACAAATAAAGGCGACCAGCTGTACTTTGTCTTAGCTGCATTACAGAATAAAGTCAACACAAAATCGTGCCACACACATGCACACATGCAAGGTCTGTGTGTGTGTGTGTGTGTGTGTGTGTGTTTGTTTGTTGAGCTTGTTAAGGACACTTTCTCTGAGCAGATAGTAAGAGGTTATTAAGGTCAACCATCCACAGACAGGATGACGGCCACAAATCTCATCTTTCACCTTTCCAATCTCTTCTTTCACCTCATTCATTTCCAACAGGGCAGGATGCAACTTTACTGCATAGGTTTTACTGGCATTAAATTGCCACGTCAAGTCAAAATTTATTTGTACGGCATGTTTGCCAAAACAAGTTCGCTGTAAATTGCTGAACAGAGCAGCAAAGGACACGCATACAGAAACAAGACTGAGTCCAACAGCAAGTGGTCTGTTAAAGAGACGGTTGTATGGGCTGTCTGAGCAGATGAGTGAGTTCATGACATTGTCATGCATGGAGACCTCAGTTGTTGGTACGAAGGCTAAATACTAAGTTTGTAGCAGTGGGAAGATGTTCACACCAGAGTAAATTCTTCATAGAGCAAATAATTTATGTAAATAGCATACTTCATGCCTCACTTTACAGTGAACACATGATATAGAGAAGCTAGTTCAGCTTCATAACAGCTCAACTTTACTTCACACCATTGTGGTGAAGACATCTTGTTACTAAAACCCTAAAAAAAAAAGTTCTGTAAACTAGATGAAGTTTTCACAATATGAAACAAATGTCTCCCTCCAAACTGTATATGATACTGTGATAAATGTGTTTTTGGCACCATGGGTATGTGATGTTAACCACTTTATTACGGTAATATCACTACCAAGCTTTTACTGAAAATAAATAAATAAATAAATAAAAGCATAACTGGTGATTCACTGTTATATTATTAACTAAACAGTGTTTCCCCTAGAATTTTTTATCTTCAACACCATCAACACTACTTGATAAAAAAAAAACAAAAAAAACACCACAGACAGCAGTTTCTGTCGCTATGATCATGAGGGTCTGTTGGCAGAAATAGCCTACATTTAATTTAATAAAATTTTACCTTACGTTGGTCGGTCGCCACAGTACAGGAACTCTGGAAAATCTACAGTGAATATTTCTCCCTGCTAAAAGTGAATTCTCACTCTTTCCCAACTGAAAGTGAAGCCTAGCTGCAAGCACCAGATGGCGAACTGACTGACTGACTGACTGACTGACTGACGATTGTGATCTATAGAGTGCTGCACTATTGCTGCAGGATTAAAAAGACAAAGAAGAATTTGTCACTGGAATTAAATCTGCACTTATATAAAAATGCAAAATCCTCCATGGGGTATATTTAAGTTTTTTTCCCTTTTATTTATTTATTCATCTTAATTCGTCTTAGTTTTGTATAATAGATAATTGTATATTAAGAGATACTTCATGAAAAATGAAACTCGAACTTTTCCCCCCTTTTAGCATGCATTTATCATTGCTTTGAAGAAACCTCTCAGACATATGGACTGGTAACTGTAAAAGCCATAACAAGCCTAGAAAGCATTCTTTGCTATGATTATGTGTCATTTGGTGATGCATCTTGTTCCTTGATGTATGCCTGTTGCAACCTGTATGCTATTAATAAAGCCAAAATGTACTTCCTGCCTGTCTACATGCCTACTGACGATTCATCCTGGCATGCCCTTTCTATGAAGGGCATACCAGGATGAATCGTCCTATACATCCTGTGTTTAAGTGCTGTGCATGCATAGACACACAGTTAAATAATTTAATATGCAGCACAACATAGTGTCCACTGTCATACACAGCTTTGATGTCCTGCCAAATATACTTCAAAAGCACTACACCTTCAAAAGCACGGGTTTTCAGAAATTGTGGACACCTTGTTGGCTTTCCACTTGAAGCCCAATGTTCCTGACAGGACAAAGTTGCACAGCATTTCAGTGGACACGCTATAGTGAGCAGGACAATCAGGACTGCCCTGTATGGACGAGTTATCCACTCAGCCTGCAGCCAAATCACAGAAAGGTTTGAGGAGAAGGGCAAAATCAGGGAGAAATACTGAAAACACAGGAGTGTTGGCAGGCCAATTGATGAATTGGCTTCAAATGACTTTGATTTCCAGAGTCAACTGAAGTTATCTTGCACGAGAAAGAGGCCTTTTAAAGAAAAAAATCCACCCGGCACTGAATATCACAGATTGATGATAGAGTATCTGGTGTCATCGATCTGGGATGTTCAGTGCATTCTAGGAATTACTTTGTGATAAAGTGCTGTAATTTGCTTTTCTGGTGTGTTCACTTTATCCCATCGTGTTTTTTCTACTTCGATTTCAGTTAGTAAATTCCCACATTTCCCAGAATAACCTTTACCGACTTACAGAGAACAGACGTGCGCTTGTTTCAGTTAGCTCAGGATTAGACATGACTGGAGTAAAGTTAGTTGTTGAATGATGTCAAATTCATTGAGAAACAAACACAAGGAAGATTCCTCTTTAGGTGGCATTTTTAGGTAAGAAGTAAAAATATTAGGGTCATAAAACTGTGTCATTCAGGTAAGGCACATATGAAGCTTTCTTTTTACCCTATTGGCCGGCAGGGCCAAAGGATGGCCAAGTTGGTTCATCTGTCCATCTGTTCAAAGCTTTACTTCAAATCAATATATCTTGAAATCTTTTGTTTGGACTGCAATGAAATTGTGAAAGCATAATCATGCTACCCAGAGGATGAACCTTATCAACTCTGGTGACCTTATGACCTTTCTTCAAGTGCCAACCTCAGGCTAAAATGCCAATTTTGCGCACCAAATATGAAATGGAAATCAGTGGATTGCCATCGCGGGATTGCATCTTAATCAAATGAATTTCAGGTTCAATACCCTTCCCCCAGTTTCCCCCCTGGAATATTATAAGTGTGATTGCATAGGACTACAATTAAACTTAAGCATTGACTCTGGCTGCCATCTTGTCCCACGTCGCTTCTCTCTCTTTGGCTGCTGCACTTGTTTTACTTTTCCTGAGAAAAATCTTCTCATATTGTCCATTCGCTGTCATAAGGACTTGAGTTCTAACGGAGTGAAATAACTTGATCTTCTTTTTTCATCACGTGCCATCATGAAATCGTCGGATTGGGGCTCCATTGATGTTGGCTTTATTGTGGTGGTGCATGCGCTTAACTCTGAGGTAGCCTACTCTGAGTTGATTGAACTAACTCAAATCACCTGTTCTGAAACCGGAAACTCCGAGTTTCCGATCTCAGGGTAGATCAACTCAGGGTTCAGGGTTAGACTCGGAGTTTGTTGAACCTCCTTTGTGAAACGGACCCCAGGTATCAAGGTGATAGGAGGCTTCCTTGAGCATAAGACAGTCATAAATTTGTGATTACTGCAACAGGAAGAATGATTTGGAACTACATTTGGAATACATATTTGAGAGAATATTTTCCAACTCCAGACCATGACACAATGTGTTGACATTTGAATGTGTGCTCATGCCATTTTTTGTGTGTTTGTTTTTGCTCGGTATTGAGCCCAGTTTTTCCACTCCCAGTAGTCAATAATACAGTCATCAAAGTGTTTTTACCTGTTATATTTCCAAGTCACTGAAGGTGAAAAAAATGAATATCCACCAAATATCCAATATCACACTTACTTCATTCAGGCTTTTATGTGTGGGCAGAGGAACCAATTGCAATGACACCAGCTGTTGGAAAGTGGAGAAAAGTGAGAGGTGGTGTCTCTCACTCAAAACACAACATGTCTTGTGGCTGCATTGCATTCTGGTCTATTTTGTCTCTTCTCAGTGCAGAAATTGGTCTCTCTTCTTTCTGTGCAGCAGATTTCTTCCTGTATGATTGTTGAACATCAAGGCAAAATGGTGAGTCTAGACAGCCCTCGCTCTGTGATCCTGGGGACTGGAGACCAAAACTGGATGTTTACTGTTGACATTTTAGATTGCTGAAACATTTTCTGCTATCAGATACCATTGTAACTGTTGTAATGGCTCAACATCACATCGTGTAAGTTTGGCCAGTTATCCACAGGGATGAGAAAAATACTCCACCAGCAACAACAACAGCATGAGCCCATAAGTTGAAGTGGTTTAGGGTGGATTTTTTTCTGAATACGGATAATTGTTTCTATCCTGAGAACATGGTTATGTAAATTATACACTATAGTGTCTGTTACTTTGAGGACAGAGAGTTCACTCGTAAATGGAGTATTTAAATGCCCCATCCATAGCCAGGCGGGAACACACATACATGCACTTTGCATCTGTCAGCAATGCACAGCATGCCTTAAATGTTTCTGACACAGCATTTGCATTACTGTCTAATTGAATCACGATGTTTACAGTGAGATATGCATAATACATTATTCTTTACAGAGCTCCTGTTTTACCATTTAGTTTTTGGCTTCTGGTTTCAGGGGTAGACAGAGGAAAAGATGAGAGATAGAGAAGAGAGAGAGAGAGAGAGAGAGCATGACAGATAAAACACAGAAAAGAGAACTCACAGAGAGAGACAATGAGTAAGGCTGCAGTTTCCATTCCATTCATTTCAATTCAGTTCATTGTGTTGGGGTCTACTGGCATGAATATAAAGAACAACATTATCAAAGCAAAAACATGAAAGAAATGTTTTAACATGAAATCCCTTTCTTCACTTGTATCAGTACGTGTGTGTGTGTGTGTGTGTGTGTTTGTGTGTGTGCGCGTGTGTGTATTATAGTGCATTCAGTTACTTTGTTACATCGGTACAGAAATTATCAGTGTTTATTAGTCTGTGAATGAATAAAAAGTTATTCAAGGAACAATAAATCAGATTTGTATTGTTCCAAAATGGCAGTAGTACATCTGCAGAAGTTAATAAGGTTATCACCACCAATGACATAATGCTTACTTCTTCAAGTGCTGAGATGTATTGCTTTCAAAATTCATGTGTATGTAAATGAAAGATTCTGGCAACACAATTCAAAGACACGATGAAATGAACTCATGATTTCTACTTCTTGAGAAGCATTGTATTATAAATGTTCTCAGCTTACCAAAAACACATGGAATACTGTAGAAAAAAAAATTCTTCAACTCGCCATTGTTGTTTACATTGAAATGTGACACCATTGAGCACAACTGAAAAATGTCATCCTTTTGTTTTATTGTTTTAAGGTTTATTTTAGCACAAAAATGTAAGGAAATGGATCCCACTGAAGAAAACTGAAGATACCACAAGGAGGTTTCCAGCTTCATTGGTACCTCTAAGAAGTCTGAAATTGCCGTCTTTTGCTGCAGCCATTAGCACGTGATTTCTAGTGCCAGCTGTGATCCTTCATTTTGCAACTCAATAATATCATCCTTGACAATCAAAGAGCCACACTAAACAATGCTGAAGCAATTGCTCAAGCACAAGAAACAGTCCCTCTTGTTTGCTGTTGTCAGTCAAAGCTCTTGACTCCTGGGTGCTTTGGGAAACCTCAGATGAACTTCGACTGTACTGAGACAGTCTGTCCCGTGGCTGACTTCCCTCGCTAAATTCATCATCTGAGAGGAACAGGTCCTGGGATTGACTGTCCCCCTCTTCCTGTCGCTCTGCCTCATCATCCGCAGTGGACTCTGCTGCATAAACATGGACTGTAGCAATTGGATGATACACAGCCTCAGGCCACAGTACCGCTGCATCCACCGCGTGCATGTCCGTTTGAGTTGTAGTGTCAGTCTTGTGTGGGGAACACTGTACACTCAGAGGTTGCTGAGGTAAAACTTACACATCGTCAGGTTCCTCTGTGATGGTTATTGAACTTTGGACGTCAGTGACCACGACTGCAGGGACATTAACCTTCGTGGTTGGAGGAGAGCATCCAGCGTCTCTTGTTCAGACTCCTTGGAAAAACTGTAGGCATGGCATTTTGCTTTAGTCTATGTGCTTATAACCAAGGGCACCCATCAAATCATTTAGCTATTGTGGTCCACTAAAGGCCTCAAATGCACTGGGACTACAGTTGCACGAACATACCCATGGGTCTCCTGTTAGTTGTCTTCATCCAAAAGCATCTGCCCACTCCTTGAAGACTCCCTTGTTCTTCGCTTGGAGATTACAACCAAATGCAGCAAAGGGTGGTGTTATGTTGATTGCTCTGTTTTTGACATGCTAGTTTAAAACCAAAAACAGCACAACCCTCTTACGTCAACTACCCAAAGTACATTTTGCCCACAAAATTGTCAATATTTGTTTTAAAAGGTATGACTTTTTGAATTAACAAAATCTTATTTTTGCAAGGTAGTTTAATTGTTGAGGGCATTTTCACGATATGAAAGTATTAAAGTCTTCACAAGCAAGGTTCCCTGGTGACCTCATGCTGCACAAGTGGATGTAAATAAACATTTCAACCAATAAAACTTTGAACAATCCAACAGATTTCAACACATAAAACTGTATTTCTCTCCCTAACCGATTTCCTGTTGGTTTTTTATGTAATGTCAACAGGAAGTGTATAAAATCAAAGGTGACATGTCATGGGGTCTTTGATGTAGAATTTAGCAGCTGTGTTTGGAAAGCTCTTGAAAGTTGACTTGAGTAAAATGTAATGAAGTTGTTCATTTAATGTAGGGCTTGAGAGAGAGGCGGATGGATAGATGACAGGCTTTTCAGGCCTCTAGTTCAATGCTGAATGCTCTTGGTTGAGTCAGTGACTGCAGAAATTTCCCATAACACACACACACACACACACACACACACACACACACACACACACACACACATGCAGCATTGATAGGATAAGTGGTTATGATCCACTTGAATGAGGAGTTGTGGTTAGGGGACATTTCGTGAGTCCTGCATTTGTGTGTGTGTGTGTGTGTGTGTGTGTGTGTGAGAGAGAGAGAGAGAGAGAGAGAGAGAGAGAGAGAGGCATGGGGGGGGATCAATGTGGTTTTTTGTGTGTGATATGATG
>OMLF01028393.1:31051-41420 GCA_900302615.1 Holocentrus rufus
AGGAAAGAATGGAAGGAGGAGAAAGACTGGAAAAGGGGAAAGCATGAGAAATTGAATGATGCGAAACAATGGAAAGATAAAGAGGAGAAGAAAGGGTGGAAGGGAAGAAATGACCATGGAGATTGGCACAAAGGCAAGGAGGAGTGGAAGGGAGAGAAAGAATGGAAGAAAGGGAAGGACGGTCACAAGGAAAGCGGCAAAGAATGGAGAGGGAAATCAGAGAAGAAAGACTGGAAGGAGAAAGGAGAGAAAAACGAATGGAAGAAAGACAACGACCTGAAGAGTAAAAATGGCAAAGATCAGGGCAAAGAAAGGAAAGGGAAGGAAGAGAGGAAGCAGTGGGTAAAGAAAGAGTGGTCCAAAGAGGGAGAGTGGAAGAGAGAAGGCCCGAAAGAGGAAAGGAACGGTGGAGATTGGAAAAAGGACAGAGGAAACAAGCACAAAGATGAGCGCAAGTACGACCAGCACGAGAATCTCCACCACCACCACAACCACAACCACCACAAAGAGCATCTGTGGCAGGGCCCAGGAGACAGGAAGCAGTCTCATGCACATCGCCATCCCTCCCTGGAGGAGCCGGACTACTGGCTCCACCAGAGGGACAGGCTGCAGCACAACCCGAGGCCGATGGACAGCTGCGACTCAGTGGAGACGTGTGCCCAGGCCGAGGGCTTGCTCCCTGTCACCTTACCTGAGTTTGAGGCCGTCCTCCAGGGTTACATCGCCAAGGCAGAGGGGGCGGGGGTGGACGCTTCCAAGAGCGAAGAGCTCAGCAAGCTCTCCAAGGAATTCTTCAAGGACGGTGTCTTCGTCCACGACCAGATGAGCTTTCAAGATTTCGCGGAGGACGTGGGCGACATTTTGGAAGACATGGTGGAGGGAGATGAGGACGAGGACGAGGACGGGGAGGATGACGCCATAGAGGAAGAAATGGATGGGTTTGAAAGAGAAGTCATGGAGAAGTTTTCACTGCCGGGGGCTGGAGAGAGGGAGGAGAGAAACAAAGAGGAGTGGAGGAAGGAGAGTGGAAGAGGACGTGGCTGATGGGAATGAAAAAATGGATGAATTTGTCATTAAAAGAGAGAAAAGGAGACGAGTAATCATGGATGAGTGGGCTTATTCAGGGGGAACACTTCATATTGGACCACACATGCTTACAAGTATAAATCTATCATCCTTTTATCGTTCTTTTTTTTTAAAGGATGACTTATCTCCTTCTGTTTGTTCTCCCACCAACCTGAGAGAGATACTCCACTTAAAATTTAATTTCACTTTTTGGTAGTCCTGTATTTCACCTGCACAGATGCATGCACATTACATATTGATACACAAAGCACTACCATCTACATCTAAAGGATGATTTGGTGAAGTTGTTGGTGGGAAGAGAGAGAGAACGATGGGTAGAGAGACTAGCTTAACACTTAACTCGTAGCCTTCATGTGTCTCAAATGCCCTCAAACCCGATGCAGCTTTTCATTCAAGACTGTGCACCTGCAGCTAATGGTAGACATCTGACAGCATGTGAAAGACATTTCTGCAGGCAATGTTACTCTCTCCCTTTACATATTTACCTACGGGGAGATCGAATTTTGAGTTTGAGTTTGAAGTTTGAGTTGGACATTATTCTGCTTTGATTCTCAGTTTGAGAATAGTTACTGTACAGTCTACTCACGGAGCATCTCTTCATCCTCAAACACTGCTGTACACTGGAGAAGTCACCCTTGTCACTGCCAAGACCGGCACCTTTGTCAACTTTGTGTTTATCCCTAATCTTAATGTCAGACTTGTGACGTTCAAATCATTACCGAATAGTTTTAATGAAGGGTGGAGTAAACCTGGACTACTGAAAAGGTTTAGTGAATGTATTAGAAAGGCCTGCATTGATTTTCTTTTGAATGTTTGTACATATTGCACTAAACACATTTGTTAAAGAACTATGCTGATATGCAGAATTAGATAGTTAACTTATTGCATTGAGGTCAGCATAACAGAAAGGTCTTTTTGGACACAAAAATATTACCATGCTCATTATGCAACAGCCATTTCAGGTACCGATTTATGTGCACTAAAATGTCTTTAATTCTTGTATTATAAATTAAACATTTGTTTATATGAATCAGTTTGCTTATGACACTTAGGTCATGGTGGATACTTAATACTTCTTAAGAAAGCAAATATTTCTCTGTTCCCTGTTTACATGCTAACTTCAGACAAGTTAGTGATTTCAGAGTCTGTAGCCACCTAGATATTACTTTTCAGCAGGTAGTGATGCAGAACCACATAATATGTGGGTTCCATGGCAGCATAGAGCGCGTTGCACGTTAGGATGTTCATATTTGACCATGTTATTGTGATAAAAGCAGATTAATAAATTTAGCATATCTCTGTAGTGAAAAACTTTGTATTTTGTCTTCTTTTCATACACCTGCATCTACTGAACATTAGCTGATTAATACCCCTGTCTGCAATGTATTTTCAAAAATGTTTCAGTTTGTAAACTTTGTGCAACTTATGAAAACCTTACATATGTACATAAGATCTACATATATCTGCACGATTTCATAAGCGCATCAATCTCAGTTCCTCTTTCACAATTCATGTGAACTTGATTCAGTAGCATTGTACATTTTTTTTTGTGCCCACAGAGGATTCAAAATAGGTGAGGTCTTAACTTTTAATGAATATTAATAATAATGGCATGGCTGTTTGAGCAATAGTCTTACTTTCTTCTGTTGACCTGGAAATTCAGTGGAATCTGTCAAGGAAGATACTGCTAGAAAGCTGAGAGTTGAATATAGGCCAGCTCCGACTCCTGGATAAACTCAGTCTGGCCGTTCTGGAAAAACTCTGATATTTGCAAGGATTTCTTAAATAAATATGTGAGAGTGCTCCTGTGTCTGTCTGGTGGGAATGTGGACTGTTATCTGGACAATTTTTAGGAGGATTTTTAAGGTGGGCTGAGTTCCCAGTACCAACAATGAGTGAAGATAATGAGCACAGGAGTGTTTCACTATGAGTAAAAACACTGTACTCCTTTATATCATAGTTGTAAATATGTTTAATTATGTTTTTTCTACCATTAATATTTCTTCTTTTCCAAACTTTGTTGGACTTTAAATGAAAATTTTTGCTGTTCTTGCATTGAATTGATTCCTAGTGTTCCAATATCAGTCAAAACATGAGGCCTCAAGTGTTTGCTGACCCTCAGATGCTGTGTATCCATCACTCTGACCCATTACTGCCTCAAGCACCCTTTTCCCACCTTCCCTT
The DNA here is from genome assembly GCA_900302615.1 of Holocentrus rufus. Lineage (NCBI taxonomy): Eukaryota > Metazoa > Chordata > Actinopteri > Holocentriformes > Holocentridae > Holocentrus > Holocentrus rufus. The sequence goes on from OMLF01028393.1 coordinate 34,322, forward strand.
ATTGGTGATGCCACGCTTGGATGGAGGACTGGCTAAGGAACATTATGAAGTCTGGTCTCTCTGGCCAGGCCCTGAGGGTTTATAGGAAGGTTATGACAATATAGGTCAGAATGAGCCCTTCCGAAGTTACTGTGCCTTGAAATAGGAGAATTAGCAGGAATGAAAGCCCCTAAAGATCTAATACTCTGAGGCATTAAAACTCCACACCTAATATTCCAAACAGTTGTGTAGCCTCAATTATTTTCTATAGGTGTTTACTGAGGTCCTAAAGAATCTACCAAAGAATCAACTCTCTGCTTCTGTGTGCGTGGCTGGGTTGAGTGACATCTGGGCCGGTAGAGGGGACAGAAGAGGAAGAGCTTTTAGAAGAAGAATAGGGGCTTTGCTATGATGTTCTGTGTCATTCAGTGGTTTTGATGAGGCTGGGGTGCTGGGACTGGGACTTTCCACAGAGACTTCAGATTGTTTGAGTCCAGAAATAGAACTCACCAAGCTGGCCAGTGAGGTTTTCTTAAGATAAATAAATATTTAAGTAAGATGTACAGAAATAAAAGTTATTCTCAACCAGTTACTTGGATTTTATCTTTGCCATTCCCAGTGAAACAAACAAAAAACGCTGTCAGTCACTCTAAATGTACTGTAGCTTCAGTGAGAATATCAACTTAGTTCAGCTGAGGTAAAATCAAGGGAGTACACTGTGACAGTGAATGTTTTCTATTTGCTAATAGAACTGTGAAGCCATTTGTATCGACTGTGGAGCAGCATGTCCCAGCCAACAAAAAAAAAAATCATCCCTAACTGGAGTTTGTATTTTGTCGAGTTCTGGAAGGACTGCCTGTGTCCTCAAATTTGATAATGTGGTTTTCAGCCAGTTGAACAAACCACATAGCAGTAAAGACGAGGCTCACGGAAACTGGAACATCTAATTTTCAAAGAGAGGAAAGAAGGATCACGGGATCAGAGCAGTACAGAGGAGCAGAAAAGAAGGGAGGAGAGGAGGAAAGAGCAAAGGTAAGACAAGAGGAGTGGACTTTGGACAATGTGGACAATGTGGATATGGACTCCCATTATAAAGCTTTTAAACGTAATATTTCAAAACAGTGATAGTAAATATTCAGCCAAGCTCGTAGAAATTTCAGTCTTCTCCTGCAAATTAGTGCCTGAACCTCCACACACATCCATCCACTTATCTAACCATCCACTAATCCGTCTGCCCAGAGATGCATTGCACTGCACATGAAGGATTATTTCCCTCTGAATTTACAAATGAGTTTACATTTACTGTCGCAAAAGTGTGTTGTTTGCACATCTTGTCCTGCACCTGGATTATCAGTCCTATAATGTATATACTGTATGTCTTATGTATGCTCCCCCTGTATTGGACTACTAAAAGTGATTCTGAAAAATGACCTTATCCGTCCATGGTCTATTGATTCTTCCATTGGCCCACCAACTGAAAGTAGATGTAAATCTGTGTGCTGCGAGTTGCTGGGCAAGGGCATCGTGGACAACATCTCTGGGAGTGCCTACAGTAGCAGGAGGAAAGTGTGCATGCTCAGCAGATGCTGCTTGCATCGTGGCTGAATGGTGCAGAGCTGAAGGTGAACACACACTGCCTGCCTTTTGAACACTGGCATTGACTCACCTTCCTGGAGCCCATCTCACCCTTGGAGCTCTCTGTCTTCCAGAGGTAATGGAGAGTCACACAGAGGCACAGACACAAGCACAAGCAGTTAAATTGAATCGTTTACCCGCACATGCAGACAAACACACTTCAAAAATGAAATGTGTGTTTTGGTGCATGTGTGTTTATCTTGGTGTGTATACTGTGTGTCATGGTTCAGGCTGGCTGAGTCGGTCAGGATCAGGGCCTGCTTGGACTGGCCTGAAGGTGAGGGGCAGAGGATGACTGAGAGCGTCTCCACTGTAGCATCAGAGAGAGACTGAGATGAATGTGCGCAGAGCATCTGGGACCTTATAACAATGGCTAAAGCTAGACCATTTTCAGCAGGATGATAAGTAGACTTCAGCCTCTCTGTATTTTAAAGTCACAGTGAGATAAAAAAAAATGTATTTTTCCCCTTGGCAGTTAATTCTCCATTTCAGAACAAACACCTATTTAACAATAAAGGTGAAAAAAAGCATTTTTAAAATATTTTATATCAAAATGACATGAACTTACTTCCTGCAAAATGGCATGTTTTTAGTGCCAATCTGTACATAAATATTCCAAAATTATACCATCTAGGTTTGGGTGGCTGTATTTTTTTATGTAGAATATTTCAGAATTCATAAGAATGCAAGAGCTTATGACTGCATACTGTACAAAGCATTTTGAACTTTTGAAAACACTCCCTCCTTGAATAAGGTCCTGCCCCTACATCCTGTTTCAACTGGAATTGTGTCTAATTGTGCAAGCTAACCCTCAGAGGTAAACACATTGTTTATTTTATAACATGGAGATCCAGCTGAAGATGGATCCACTCTCAAGGCCAAACACTGAAGGCATGGGCTGCTGAATGACGGCATTTCATTGATTAGGAATTATGTTTTAAAAATAGGGATAAAAACATATATACACATGCAGACAGAAGTGCACTCAAGCTTCATCCATAAGACACAATTGCAGCATAAAACTAGCAGAATACCCAGATGGAAAGAAAACAACTCAGCTGTTTTCACAGTCGTGTGCATAATAATATAAACATGATTTCTCAGTCTTCTCTGTAAGCTATTTATTTCACGTTAGCTGTATGACACTTTCCTCCCTCAATGATGACCTAGGGAATGGAGGAACAGTAGATTGCTGTATCAGGCATACTGGGATATGGAGGGGTGTGTGAGTCTGTGTGTGTCTGTGTGTGTGCGCGCGTGGGGGTGGAGGGGTGCATGTGCCTGTGTCATTGTTACACAGCTGAGATAAGAAGGCTAGGTGCGGGGATATTAGGATGATAAAGCCATTGTGCTTGCTAGCAGCAACTGCCTCTCTATTATGCTGATTGTGCACAACCTCCTACAGCTTTAAATAATTTTTGAGGTAAAACCAAAGCTGTATTATCCAGTGCCTTATCCTCAAATGTGGGCGACAAGTAAAGAGAATAGTTTTAGGTCTGGTTTTGCAACATATATAAGGTACATACATAACTTATGCATTTATTTCTGCTGTCTGCACTATTTTGTCCATATATCAAAACTGTGTCTGTGACTGCAGATTTGAATATAAAACATAGCAGATGAAAACTGACAGACTACTTTACATGCACTGAAGTGGTATGATAGTCCAGTTATTAGTACTGCTGTCTCACAGTAAGAGGGCTCCAGGGTTTGAATCTCTGCACTGGTCCTTTCTATTTAAACGGACAAAAGCTCAGTGATGGACTGCAGCCTCCAGCCCGGTGCATGCTGGGATAGGCTCCACTTTCTTTGTGGCCCTGAATGGGAATTAATGGGCATGGAAAATGAATGGCATTAAATGACCAAAATAAACTCTCTTCGTGCACACATATTGTAATGCCTTTGACCATTTTAATTCATGTTGTTGGTCTGAGCTACAATTTGACTGGGACTTTCCGGAGTTTCACGCGGTGATCAATAACTTATGCAAGAAAAAAAAAAAGTTCCACATGTGAATGCAATCACGTCATGGAAAGAAGTCAGTGGTGTGTATTCCAGTATTCCAGCAGCGTTTAGGTAACTTAGCTTACACTGTTACTAACTCCCATGAACAGTGGAAAGAAGCACAAGCTGTGAATATATAAGAAAAACTAAGTGAATGATTGATCTTTTTTTGTTACCAAGAGAAGTATAAAAAGCTCAGGGAAGCTCGCCCACTCAGCTTAACCACTTCATAGACATTACTGAGAGGGTGAGTCTGTCTCTGACTATATCGCTTATTAAGTCATTCATTCCTCTCCTACATTTATCTTAGAAAACCAAACTTGATGAATAGCATTCTCTCGTTGTGTATTAGCTGGAAATACTTTGTGATCAAGACTAAAAACATTCCTCATTTTGACTTTCCTGAACCACTGGCCCCAGTTCCTTCCTGTCTGTCTTGTGGCTTGTGATGGAGTCTGCCATTGGTGTGCTGGTGTCCCAGTTCAAGGCGTATGCTGGGAGTGACAGTTCCTCTGACACACTAAGCAGAGAAGAGTTCCACAAACTGGTGACATCGCAGCTGCCTAATTTTGTCAAGGTGAGGCTTTTTAGCGCATTTATCTCTAAAATTAACAGCCTGGTATCATTTTATCTGTTGTAAGTTGGGGGAGGGTTCATCCATCCACACTTTATCCATTGTGGAAGTTAACTAATATTCATATGTACTGATATTCAAGTGTTTTTTACCCTGTACCTTCAGCACTGTTTGCAGGAAAAAAACTCCAGTCGTCTTGTGTGTCTGACAAGCAAAAGGTGGACACCTTTCATGATGGCAATAACACTCTTAATTTAATGTTTGATGTTAAAATTACACATAAGGTGCTATGCACATGCACTGAGAATACACAAATCTGTCAGAGCTTGGCGACCTACAAAGGCTTCCTCCTTTAATTCCAGTCCTGCTTTTGTGGGGAGTTTGTCTGCACTCTGCATGCTGAACCAGAGTACAATTGGCAATAAACAAGATTTGAGGCCCAGGGAAGGATGACTGGTCCAAATGTGGAAAATTCCATGTGTAGCCACATGCATAAAAGGTTGCAGTTATTCATGATGGCCAGTAGATGGCGACAGAGGAATAGATCCTTATGCCAATGCACTTCTGCTGATGTTGCATGGATTGGTTAGCTGGTGTCAGTGGTGTCAGCTAGCAGTGGTCTTGCCTCCTCCCCCTGTTATGCACTGCCAGTTGGACCATACTCAAAGTGCTACTGTGCATTATATGAATTAAGAAAGGGAGCAAGAAAACAAAATAGGACGTAGATACACTCCCATCTGCCTATGTCTAACAATTTACTATAATTTCTTGTAGAATGCTGGTGACCCTGCGGTTATTGACCAACTCATGAGCTCATTGGACGAGAACAGTGATGGAGAGCTCACCTTCCTGGAGTTCTGGCAGCTGATTGGACGCCTAGCAAGCCAGCATGGGGGATTCAGCCAATAGAGTTTCTTCAGACCCCACCGTTGTAGTCACTGACTTCTGTGTGTATCATAGTTTGAAACAATGGAAAATTAGCAAGACGTGTCTCTGTTTATACAGCATGTGATTCTGATGTTTGAATGTGTTTCTACTTCATTTCCACACTTTACCAGCAACAACTCGCATTTTGGCAGCAATATGGACTCCACAGAATACAGTACCTGCACCAAACCAGCCACAGTAACAAATCCTATTCACACACACACACACACACACACACACACACACAGTTGGCTACTTTGTGCTTGAAAGACTAGGGGTGTGTGTAAGACTGTTGCTTTGGACTTGGAATGCATTGTCCGTGAAAACTGAGAATCTGCGCGAGCAGAGTGCATTCGTGGCTTCTTGGTTTGTCTAATTCTTGGAAAATTGGTCTCATGTGTTTTATCAGTCCCCGCAGGAGACAGAGAGGGCTGTAATATCGGTAAACAATGCGGATGTTGAAGGGTAGAAATAATGATAAAATGTGAAACATGCCTGTGGTTGTTAATCAGTTCTTTTTCTCTTAGTTTGTTCATGAGTTTTCTTGGGAATACTCTCTCCACTCATTACTCAACTGAATCAAGTTTCAGGGTGTGGCTTGGATACATGTGTCTATCGGGAAAGCTTTTAACACACACGCACGCGCGCACGCACACGCGCTTGTTCTAACTTGAGGAGCAGAATAGTATGCAAGAAAAAGAATGTAAAAGTGTGTGTTTTTTTAATGCATGCATAAATGTGTGTGAACACAGATGAGAGGCTATAGGCTCAAACTTGTTGCTCATGTTTACTGTTAATTTTGGCCGAAATGTTGAAAAATGCGGTGTTGCTGCAACCTCTCTAGCTGCACCTCTTTCCACATTCCTTCCCCCTCCCAGGCACACGCCCTATGACACAATGAAAAAAAAGTTCACTAGAGACAGAAATTAAATCACGGAAAAGATAACTGTAGCTGGTTCATCTGGTCTCAGCCCTGAGAGTGGGATCCGCTTGGAGAGAGAGAGAGAGAAAAACAGCTGCCGAAATATTTTTTCTTCTCTTTTGTTCCCTGTACAAACAGTGAGTATACTTTAATCTGACTTTCTGGCTGCATCTGCAGCGAATTTCGACACCGACTATAATAGTTCATTAGCTGTTTGCGTTAATGTCCTTGGGGCAAACTCTTGAAAATGTGTGTCAGTTTAGCTCATTTCCTCCACTGTGCCATGAATATTGTATAATTTGCGAGCGGCTTATCGTCATTACCTAGCCTGATGGCCACAGGTATTGGGTTCTTCTTGTTGGTAATCTAACCCCATTCCCTTTACACTTCAGAAGAAACCGGAGTCCTCACGTTTACTTATTTATTTGCTGTGTGTCAGTCCTGCCTCGGGACGCTCTACAAATTGTCAGGATTAGCGAGGTCTGTAAACAGGGGACACGGGCAAGCCCCTGCCATCTCCCCGTTACGCACGGCGTCGACAGGATTTGGCATATGCGCCGAATCCCTTATCGCACCGTAAACCACAACAATAACACTCATAAGCCCCGCAACGGTAGTCAGATCGCCTGCGACAAGCCTGAATAATTAACGTAATGATAAGATTCCGGTAGCTCGAGTCGAATGGCGAGTCTGGTGTAGTTAATGAAGCGGGGGAGAAGCAGCGACCTGGGCGATGACAGGTAACAGGCTCATACAGGAAGCTCAGTGAAGTCGGTCACACCTCGCGCGGGACGGGCTGATTGGCCGCGGGGATTAATCAGTGCTCATGAACCGAACTGACCCGCCGGTGTCACTGCCAGGACCACTCAGCGCGGAGTGATGATGTCTGTGGTCTGGACACCAGTCACTTGTGTCAAGGGCTATTCGAAAATCAGAGGCTGAGATTTGCCATTTGGCCGCGCGTTTTTGGGACATTATTAAATTGGGTGGGGGAGTCATAATTCATTTGAGGACACGCTGGGCTGATTCGGCTTGCTTGTCACACCCTGTCGTGACTT
>OMLF01028393.1:41480-52634 GCA_900302615.1 Holocentrus rufus
GGGCAGAATTACCTGTCTGTCTGTAAACTGGTTTAAACTTGTCAAGCCTTGAAGCCATGAGCAACACTGACTCTATTTACAGTCAAACCTTTGTGTGACGCACCCAAATGCTGCAAACGGACCAATGTGCAAATATAAAATTCACATTTGACTCAAGTTTGTATTCATAGCACTTGAGTCATTATAATCACAAAGTAGCTCTCTGTGTATTGGATCTGCGGCTAGGCGGTTATGCCGAGGCCTCTGTGCACACAGCACGCTGCACTCCTCCTGCTCCTATCTAACTAACCCTGCTAAGTTCTTCCTGCCCATTTGTTATTCTGTGTTCCTGTTTTCCCCCGGTTCTGTCTGAAGCCGACTTGGTTTCACGCTCCTCTCATTACACCCAGCCTCACACTAATGGACGGTGACCAGTCAGTCATTTTGATGTATTGCCTGCACAGATAAAGACACACACACACACATGCTTAGTCTAAGTCACTTCCACATTGAGATACTTAGACATTCACACGCACACATACGCAGCGACCTGGCTGTTCCTGAACTTGTTTTAATCATGTTGAGGGTGCTAGGAAGGTGTCGGGACAACTGGTCACCTATGAAATAATTATGAACAACACATGATGATGACAGATGATTGTATGACAGGTACTTGGTTGCAGGACAAGTAGTGTATCCGTGTGTGTGGGTGTGTGTGTGCGCGCGTGTGTGTTTGTGTGTGTGTGCTGGCATCGCGGGGAGGCATATGAAACAGAATCCTGGGCTCGGGTGCCTGACCATGTGTGTGTTCTGCTCTCACTCACCCTGTAATTAGGTTAATGCAACAGAAGTCCTAATTGCTGTCGGCCTTTCATAGATGCGCATGTGTGTGTGTGTGTTTGTGTGTAGGCCTATGGGGTTTATAGAGTGAGCACCGAGGTGTGACATCTGTGTCCCATAGGAGATTCACCAGGTTTTACAGTGACTCTAATATCTCCCGACATCACCCCAGCACCCATCATAATCACCCGTCCCGGGCTGCTGCCGCTGCCCCAGGACAGTTTCCAGTACCTGCTGGAAAACCCGCAGCAAGGCCTCGCCACACACCACTGCACAGATAACAAGTGATACTTACAGAGTCAAGACTTTGAAATGTCAGCCACCATTGTCAACCTTTTTTTTATTGTTTGTAACATTTGTTCACAGCATTTTTATCTGTTTTTACACACAGCCCAATCACTGTAGCATTTTAGCTTGTTGAGACAATAAGAAAGCTCATAAAGGAGAAACAGGATAGAGTCCAGGTACGTCAGGTTCTTGAGGTAGAGGGCCTAACCCTTCCTCTACCCGAGGCACAAACATGGTGTTCATTTTTATGCTAGATTTGACATTTGATGAAAGCACAATTGTGTTTACATCGTGTTCCTGCCGTCCCTGCAAGGTCCAGTTGGCAATAAGCCGCGGGTGCAGTGAACCAACAGAGAAATCCCAATACTGAAACCTGGGTGCTTCAAATATGCAGTCAAGGAAGAAAAGCTGGTTAAGCTCTGACTGAGGCTCTCTGTGCATTCCGTTACAGAGCTACAACCTCAGTGGATATGTATTGTGTTCATGTGTGTGTATCTTAACGAGCCTCAAGTCTCGTATTCAGTGTTAAAATCTTGTTTTTCTTAGAGTGAAGTGAAAAAATCTGTCAGTGGAATGAGACAATCCCAGTTGTTTCCGATGCTAATCATCTGGTGTCCAGAATGTTCTTGAATCGTGTGGTTTTCTTGATACTGGTGGGCTGATCTGACTTATTCTTCCTTGTTTTCCCCCAGAAAAATTCCTCAATCAGGCAAAACTGCGTTGGAAACAAGTGGGATTATCTCATCCAACTGGCAGATTTTTCACTTGTTTTAGGACTATGAGACAAAACGACTTGTTCCGATGGATATTCTTGCAGCGTATGCGCCCGTTCTGCATAGTTTGACCTCTGTTTTCAGCTTACACTTGACTGCAGTATGAATTTGTGTTCAGTGCCATGTTGTGAGGGGCTGTGTGCTGCAGCAGACGGGCAGCAGGCAGTAATCTGAACCTATGGCCTCCCGCTGGCTTCTAGGGATCAGATGTCCATCGTCAGAGATCACAGCCTCCATTGTGTTTACTTAAGAGACTCCCCTCCTCTTTATCCTTCCATCCCTCCCTCTGTCACTGTTTACCTCCGAGAGCCTCCAGGCTGGGCATCTTCCTCTCCCTCGCTCCCTTTCCTCTTCCTCTATTCTGACATCACCCGTGTCTCACCTTACTCACATGTTTATGCTGATGTGATGCATCCCAGCATGTATTTTCAGCATGTGATCTACGTAATACCTAAATATTGTGGTCATGATTGCTAATCATGATGATTTCAGACATAATCTTATTTCACTTCACTTTTTGCATCTTATGTCATCGTGACTATTTACTATCAAAGCAGACACTCTAAGTAAAATTACGTATGTCAATATTTCAGGTATACCACTGTTATATAAACATTACCTATGAGTTAGTATTACTAATATTAATAATTAGTCATTTTTGTGTATTTTTGCACACAATTAATGGTGAGGCGGTCAAATGTTACCAATCCAAAAGTATTTTCGGGTTATGATTCACCTTACCTCAGTCTCCTGTTTTAAGGTAGAAATGGATTTACCAATCCAGCAATATAATGTGCAGAGTGTCTGTTTAAAATAAGCCTTTTGCACATCCATGTGTTCAATCTAAATATATGCTCAAGTTAATACAAAAGGACTGTTAACATAGGAATTAGGACCCAGACAGCATGATGTGTGAGTGTCTCAGATATAGGCCTATCTCTCTTTTTCAGTCCTCTGCTTAATTCTCCTTGCCTCTTTCTGCATAGATATGGAGGATGCCATTAAGACACTGGCGACTACGTTTCTGAAGTCTGCCCGGGGGAAGGAGAGCCTAGGAGATGGAGACTTCAAGAGTCTGGTGAAGAAACAGTTGGGCAACATCATGGCTGTAAGGACCTCCATACCCACTCTACCCTCTGCTGTGATGGATCCTTCATCTGTCATTCTTCTTATTACCATATAACTGAGAATTCATTAGTTTTTTAGTATATATTTTACTGTTTTTGTTTCAGAATGGAGGATTATATTCCTATTTACATTATTCTCTCTCTCTCTCTCTCTCTCTCGCTCTCCTTTTCTCTCCTTGTTGTTTGCTTCAGGATACGGACTGCAATGCTGCACTAAAGGAGATGAAGCAGGGACTGGACGAAGACCATGATGGAAAAGTCAGCTTCGCAGAATACCTTCATCTGATTGGCTACTTGGCCAACTGCTGCAGCCAGAGAAAGTGTCAGTCAAACAGTCAAGTAGCTTTATAGATGCTTCGCCAGCCAGTGCCTCTCAAAATGGATCCTGTGGAGTTGCAGTGTGTGGTTTAATACGCAAATTAACAGTAATCTTTTTGGGGTTTTTACAGTATGCATTTTCATTGAATTCTAACAACCATTATGCATTCTTTCACAACATCATCTTTATTTTCAATTAACCATCTGGTTGTGTTAAGCTCTGAACTTTGTCTTAATGTTTGTTTCAAGATCAGTCTTTTATAAATAACATCATATTGATCTTCATTGTCAAGAACACATTCAGGGACTCTGGGATGGGCTTGTCTTTTTTACAACAACTGTGCAAAGTATACTTCCTGTATTAACAGAGTAATAAAGCTTTATATTAAACCCATATTGTGTTTGGCATTCTCTTCTATAATCAGTCAGTGCCTAAGTGCTGACATTGTAATTACCCATTTAACTTCCAGTGAGATGCAACTGGGAAACCCAATACAGAGGTGTGTGGAGTTCAGCTAGACAGACAAAGTCATACCTTATCAGGGTGGATTCCCGGTCCCATAGGCACACCCACCACTGCAATGATACTAAATGATTGCTAATTTTAGTCCTGCTGAACCTGGCACAGTCATAGCCTTGGATGCATCAACTATTGCAACCTGATCCCACTGTATACATTTCCCATTGTGCACCTAAATACAGTCTGCAACACTATACATACACACATATGGCACACACACACACACACACTTACACATTGTGCTGCTTCACCTCACTGACAATATTCTGCAGCAAAGAAACAAACAAGTAGATGCAATTACCTTGATGGCAGATTCAAATATACATTCCAAGACATGTAATAACTGCATTTGTATAAATGATGAATGTCCATTTGCTTTTCTAAGTACGCTCTCCTTGCTCATTCTTTGAAGTGTTCATGACTATTTATGTGTTTGAGCAGTTCATTTTTTGCTTTTCATTTACTTTTCATGCCCTTAGTCTGCATGTATGTTATTCTGCCTTGGTGCACACACATCTCCAGTAGTGCTTATGCTTGTCTGTTCAATTGCATTTGTAGTTGAGGCTTGTTTGTATATTTTGTGTGTGCATGTACTGTGTCTTGGAGCTTGAAGTGTGAATGTGTAGGTGAATGTGTGTGTATGCATACTTGCATGAGTGTATGCATGTATGCATGTGTTTTGCAGAGTCTTTGTATGAGGATTTCTATGCATGGCTCCAAGGTGTGATGACTCCATTCACCGGTGCTGCACTAATCCTTTTGATACGCTATCAGGCATGAGCCCTCCTTCAATAAACAGCCTGTCGCCACGCACTCTTTATGCTTCCCAAGTTACTGTAATCTAGTCCTGTGCTTCGGGTCAACTTAATGCAGGCATGTTTGGAGAATTTTCATTGTTCCTCAGTTCTTCTTTGTTTTGACCTGAATACAAAATGTCTGCATAAAGGCCAGCACAGGAATCCACTGTCAGAATAGCGAGCTGTAACACAGTAAATGATATAGCATTGTTACTGAAACAAACCAGGATAAGCTCTAGTGTAATGAGATCATCAAAGCATGAATGCTGTGGGCCAAGTCTCCTTCTGGCCTTTTCTCAAACTTTCTAATCCATAAGCATCATCATATCTCATCATTCACAATCGATCTTTCCTAAATGACTTAACTTCCAGATTGCAGACTGACATTTGAAAATAGCAAGGCCAACTTGCGAAGTATGCAAGAGCACTTACAGAGGCACAGAGGTGAGTGTTGTGGCTTGTGGTCATATTATGGGTGACACAATTTACTTACTGTCTTGTCGTAGTTAGGGCACCATTAGCAGGTTGTGTCGAGGTGTCATTTCTGACAGAGGGGGCAGATGGATCATGTGTGTGTCCATTTAACGGATGGCAGGTGTAAACAGAGAAGGAGGAGAGGAGCAACAGGTGGAAGGAGGGTGAGGAGAGGAGGGGAGAAGTGGGATGGGTGGAGAGAGGGGTGTATTTAAGACATTGTCCTCCTCATCCTCCTCATCAGTTGCCGTTACCTTCGTTCTGTTCACCTGACCAGCAGGCAGCACTCGTCCACCGCTCAGGTAATAAATACAGGACAGCCCAAACATGGAGGGATGTACAAGATAGATTTCAATGCTTTAAAAAACTGTTAATCTGCCTATTAGTCTTCCTATTTGTCTTGTACAACAGATTATTTGTTTGTTTGTTTGTTTGTATTTTTGCTATCACAAGCATCTTTTTTCGGTGTGATACTTGTTTCTTGTGTGAATGCATGTCTTTCTATTGACAAGCGACAAAGTCAGGATTGGTTTTATGTATATTTACAAGATGTTGGTCACCTGGGCAACGACGATAGCATCTTGAGTTTATTCTGTTCTATTCTAACCTTAATTCTCATTATTGTCTCATTGAGGCAAATGTTTTGATGGCCTTTGATCCATGAATTTGTGGAATATTATGTCCACGGGGAGACACTGACATCAGTGGTGACTGACAGTTAAGATAAGGCTTCAGTGTTTAGAGGTGGTGCAGGTTAAAGACTGGCAAGGAGTTACACCTGTCTCCGGTGTTCCCTGCCATCCGGCTCAGCCAGCTCAGGTTCCCTGTCTCTGTGTGTCCCAGTTACATCTCTTACTGGTTCCGACTGTTTTGCCAGCTTAGAGTTTCACTCTTATCAGCTGGCTCACATGTCCGGCGGCTCGCTATCTCCTATCTCCCAGATGTCCTCTCTTTGGGGCAAAGCAACACACAGACTGAGGATCAGTTTATCTGTAGCAAATCCTTATCAGGGCCACTGGCAGAGAGGAAACACTACTGATGAGTAAACAGTTGCCGAGGCCAGGGGTCTGCAGGGTCTCCACCTCTGCCAAATACCACTCCTGCTGCAGGAAAACTTACACTTCTATGCCACACAGCAGATAGCAGATCGGGTTATAGCTATTTCAGCAATGATGTTGTTGCCTATATTGCACTTTTCTGTTTGTGTATATGTGTTAAAAGGCAGCAGAAGATACTGTGTGTGTGCGTGAGAGGGTGGAGAGAAGCTTTCAACCTGTATTGATTTGCAGCATGCCCTCCATGCTTGAGAGAGCAGATGCTGCAGACGGGGGCTCTAACATAGTGTCTCCTTCCTCCTGTTTCTGTTTCCTCCTCTCCCCTCCTGTCCTCTTGGCAGAATGTCTTTGCCCAACTCAGAGAACGCCTCCACCTTGGAGAACGCCATGCAGCTTATGATCCAGACCTTCCATAAGTACTCCGGCAACGAGGGGGACAAATACACGCTGAGCAAGGCTGAGCTCAAAGAGATGCTCACTTCAGAGTTGGGCAACTACCTGGGGGTGAGGATGCAAGACAGACATTACAGATACAGATAGAGACACACACACGTCCATATGAATATGCTTGTCTGGATATGCATGGATGAATGAGAGTATTACCTGCGTTTGAGTGTGTTTGTGTGCATGCATGTAAGTCTCCGTTGAACTCACATGCACAGAGAAATCCGACTTTTGTTTGTAGTTTGTCTCACTGGTTTTCCTCTTCCCTGTCTGGGTGCAGAATGCCCAGGACAAGGAGGCAGTGGATAAGGTGATGGGAGACCTGGATTCCAACAACGACGGGGAGGTGGACTTCACCGAGTTCATCATCCTGGTCGGGGCTCTCACTGTAGCCTGTAACGACTTCTTCCTGGAGTACAACGAAAAGCAAGAGAAAAAGAAGTGAACATATACCACGCACAAAGACACACACCCACACATACACACTCATACACACACACACTGCAATGCACACAGTCCAGGAAGAAAACAGTTGAGACCCTAGAGAAGGCTGAAGATGCACCGCTTGAGCCCTGAGCAGAACACTCTGTCTGTCATGGACTTTATGCACACAAATACACACACACATGCATCTACTGGTCACTTGTGTAGTACGTGTTTTGTGTTTTTCTCTGTCTATGCGTCTGTGCACGTGTGTGAATATTTGTGTGCAATGTCCCATCAGTTCATCGCAAGTTGTACTTATTAGAGTGAAAATTTGGAGAGTTAAAGTCAATATCAATAACTGTCATTGTTGAATATGTGAATAGATGCCTCTCATTCTTTTCATTCATTTTGTAAACCTCGTTTTTGTTTTGTTCATTCATGCAAAAAGCTTTTCCTCCTGGATAGAATAAACATGACCTTTACTCACTCAAACAATAACTTGTCGGTTGTGTTTAATTATAGCAGAGAAGGAGGGTGCAGAGCGGCCACCAGGTGGCAGCAAGTGGTGCTCGGTTGAATTTGATTGTATTGACTTGGTATTGTATTACCTTTGATGCGCTGTGTACACGCTGATACAGCAGCGTGTATTGAGAAGAGGATGTAGAGGATGATCACTCATCTGTGGCCACTGGCAAAGTATTATATCCCATGATTTTCTAATGCACAGTAAATATAGTAGACAGTCAAATATTATTGTTAGTGGGGCTGTTGGAAATGTGTCTCTGCTGTGAGGATCAGTTGTTCATGCTGCCCTTCTGCATCAAAAAAGGTCACGGCGGTGCCAACTTTGGTGCCTGTGCCTGCATTACTGTCTTTTACAGAAGAATAGTGGGAACTAGACGTGACCTTGGTTGGGCCCTACACAAAGCGCTGCTTCCTAGAGAGAAAAAAAGCACCGTGTGCGTAGGTGTGAGTGTTTGTGTGTGTGTGTGTATATAAAGGAAGTTACGCAGCGTTAACATTAGAAAGCCAGGAAATGTTTCTTTCTTTCTTTCTATCCTGTGGTGTAAGATTAATGGGAAGTTTGGGCAATCGGCCTGCCCCAGTACACGTCACGGCAAGTGTGTGTGTGTGTATGTATGTGTGTGTGTGCGTAAAAACACACCGCAGACGCAGGCTTTGATTAATCTGAACCTACAACCTTTATTTGACTGGTTAAGGTGTGCACAGGAGCAGATCTGAGAGTCAGGAGGGGGGAAAGTGAAAGATGGGAGGGTGACGTGAGGAGAGTAAGACAGAGGAAGTGAGATAAAGGAAGGAGAGATGGAAAGGTCAAAGAGAGAGAGAGAGAGAGAGATGGACAGCACATTGCGTGGAGCCGTGCAGCCTACAGTTTTCACAGGTCTCTGATAGGCTTTTCACACTTGTTAGGGATCCGTTGGGGATCCCCTGGGTAATCCCATCCTCCAGAGAGAGAGAGAGAGAGAGGCATCTCCCAGTCCAGGACTGTGCTGAGCTGCGGACCATACCACTGTGAAGAGCCAGGGATTCTCACATCGAGTGACAGTGACTAAGGATTAGACAGCATTTTTTCTGAGATTTACAGTGGCTTTCCTACGCAGTAACAACACCAGCAATCCTTTGTCTCTGTCTACGCCACTTCTACTTTTTATTCCCTCTCACCGTCTGGATTATGCCCGCTCCATCTGCAGTCTATCCTTGTTTTTGTTTGTTGTTCCCCGGCTGAAATTTCATGGCGTCAAATAGACGTGTACTATTTATTGCATTGTGCGCTGCCCTGTGCTTCATCTGCTTTGCTGCTCATGATTTGGCTGTAAGTTATTGTCTAATCTGATGACTGCGTCAGTGTTGGTCCTGCTGTCATGTCTTTTCTATTTTCAGTGTTCTATTTGAAATTTTAATTTAATTCCCACTCCCCGCGCGCCTCAAAAGGCCTTTTGCATCTTGCTGGGCTGTCAAGGGGCCGGGAGGATGGAGAAAATATGACAAATCAGCCATTCCGAGATGAAAAGGAAGACTGCCTTAATGAGAAAGTGTTTACGGAGTGTAGGTTATCATTATCGTAATTGGACTAAATTGGAATAAAGCTGCTTTTGTCCATGGGAGGGCAGATAAAGGGGAGGGAATGAAGAGAGAGGTTGCCAGGGATGAACAAAGAGGGGGTGGGGGAGACACTGAGGAAAGTACGCTCTCCTGAACATTGCATCTGACAGATGTGATAATGCATTGGGGTATGGGCCATGCGCACACACACATGCACATACGCACGCACACGCACGCACACACACACGCACGCATGCACACATACATGTATACATATGCCCTGACCATTACATAAATGAACAGAGCCCATTGCAGTTAATAGCTGTAGACTTAGTGTGTGCATATGCTCATTACAATGCGGCATTACACACTGTTACACACAAGGCTGAGTCACACGGCACAACACTCTGAGAGAGGGGAGAGGAGGAGAGGAGGGGAGAGGAGGAACAAGTGAGACACTGTCTTACTCTGATATGGAAATCACAGCAATGACAGAAAATGAACATTTGTGTAATTACATATTAATACACACGATAGCTTAATTTCCATGAGAAAATTCCCATCCCTCTACCAGTGTTTGATTCACACGCTACTATTTCCGGCACCGAGCTTTGCCCCGTTTGGACCGAGCTGCAAACATTTCATCCTGTTCGAGTTGCCACTGTCCGTCATGTGAGAAGTCCTGTCCACTCTCTCGGCTCAGACGTCTCAGATTCCCAGGAGCTAGACTCGTCCCGCTGCAACGGTGCAGTCTGGCACAGCAGGTTGCTACCATACTGTACCTGCTGTGCAGAACTGTCTGAGCAAAGAAAAACTGTTCATGCAAAATCTTTTGGACTTTCTTCTAGCAATGCGTCTCCCATACCTTGCTTGTCCTTTAATACAACTACCTTTTTATGCGTTTTATTTCATTCCTTCACAATCTGTTGCTTGTACACATATCGTGTTAGTGTGCGCGTCACAGGCTGTGTAGTACAGTTTATATCACATTCTTGTTTAATCTATAGAATCATACAACACACCATAGTCTCTCTACCAGCAACAGACCCCTGCATGAGCTAACACATAGAGAAATCTTAATAATATATACTCAACGCTATACTGTGGTAAGCGGCTATGCTATGATAAAATATACTGAATCAGTTCATTGAAGTAGTGGATTTCAGAAAAACAAAAATAAACCCATAAGAACCTTGATATGAACCTCCCTTCCCTTTCTGATTACCTCCCACTGACATCAATAAAGATTCTGAATAACTAATGTCTGTAGCAGTTGAAGGCGGGAGCTGTCGTGTCAAGGCGGATGACGTTGATTGGCTGGCGCAACGTTCTACAGGGAGTAGACCAGTGCTTCCTCTCTCCCTGATTGGCTTGTGGGGAGAGAAGGGAGGGACCCTTCCACCAGAAAGGGGAGGTCAGTCCATTGATCGTCTGGAAAAAACTGCAGTTAATAATACGATGGTGTTTTCCTTTTTCTTCATACAAGAAAAACAGTTGTTCTTTGCAAAAACATTACTATAAAGGTAATGGGTGTGGTGGCTGTTCAGTTCCAGTTTCAGGTCCAGTTCCACAGACACAGTAAAACCCAGATCCCCCCACCCCACACACACACACACTTCCGGCCCTGTCCTGCTGTGCTGATTGGGTGGGGGAGCTGTCCGTCAGCGTGCTCGGGGCCCGGGAGCGGTCAGCCTGGCGTGCTGGTGATGGTCTTGGCTGTGTAATTCTGGAAGAGCGGCTGCAGGAACATTCCCACCGTTCCGAAAACGCACACAAACACAAAGATCCACAGGAACAGGCGGTCGATCACCATGGCGACGTACTTCCAGTCTTCGCTCACCTGTGGTTTGGGAGGAGGGGGGGAGCAGAGGGGGGTTTTGGGATAGGGTGAAAAGAAAGACTACAGTGAGCAGAATCTCTCTCTCTTTCTCTTTCTATCTCTCTCTGGCTTTACTAATGCAGAGTTAATGGAGGTTAAGGGTTAATGTGAGCGGAGACTCGTTCTGCCACACAGCTCTGATGAGGTCCGACACGAGTCAAGGAGGAGAA
>OMLF01028398.1:16529-34719 GCA_900302615.1 Holocentrus rufus
CGGGGGGGTGAGGGGGGTTATCTGGCTAATGTCAGGCCTCGCTCAATGTAGGGGTATTGTCATGCATAAGGGCAGACATGTTTACTGTGCGCTCGGTGTTTTACGACCTGTCCCCCCTTCGTCTCTGCCTCCCCCTCTTCCCTCGGCTTCTCCCCGTTCTTTTCGCCGTCCTCCTCTTCAATGACGTAATGGAGGAGGCTGATGAGAGCCTGAGAAATGGGATGATCTACTGCTGCTGACATACTCACTCACTAATGTTGTCCTTCTCCCCCTTTCCTGCTCTCTCCTTTCTGTTTCTCACTCTTTTACTTTGTCCGAAGCCTGCTGAGAGACTTTATTTATTATTTTTTTGGTTAGCATTGCACTATTTTCACCCCTCATCACTCCAGAACATTCTCTCTTTCCTCTCAAACTCTTAACCATCTGTACTGTCGTCTCTGTTTCTCTTACAAACAGTCGTCCTTGTCCCTCTGCACTATCACAAGCCAATGTGTCCACTCAAACATGAGAGATGCATGCACATTATTAGTGGGTGCATGTGCATTTCACGACAAAACGCACACCTTTGTATTTCCAAAGCCTCTATATAAGTCGGCTCGATTGCCCCCATTATGGACATCATCTTGTTTGGCTTCTATAATACTCCCATCATCTGGTTTATGCTTACTTCTCTGGGTGAGATCATTTGAACTTCTTGTGCAGGCACATATAAATCAAAAAATCTGTTTACATTCACGGTAATCTAAAAAGATTAAACTATATTCTAGCATATTCTAGCAATGTAAGAATATAATTAAGTCTATTTATAATATATTTAATCATATACAGTATATGTATTGCCAGATGTATTGCTGTGCTTGATGAGATTGATTTACCTAGTGAAGGGCAGGGACACCTGGTGCCGTGCTTGGTTTTTCCCATTCTTGTGTTTTTGCATGCCGACTACACATGTACACCTACACACACACACACACACACACACACACACACACACACAAACAAGCCGAATCCTCACATCCCCATTAACCTCTCCTCCCGGGCTAACTACAGTCAAGCTGATCAGTGGAGTCATCCATCCTAATCATCTCCACTCCATGTTGAGAGGCCTCCACACCTTCAAACAGACACAGAGACCCTCCAGTCCGCTGCTACAATTATCTGAGACGACAATCCTCTCTGAACAGCTATCCAAATATTCCCCTATTCAGCAAACTCTTAAGCCTTTCTCAGCGGTCCTGTGTTTAATCAGCTCGCACTGTTGACCTAACTTTTACTCTCTTGATCCTATTGTGAATGTTTGTGACGGTGTTGGTGATGAATCTGTGGGCTTGTTAGCCTCGCTGTGTGGTGGACGGATAGCGAGATTCTCTGTAGGTGCTTTTTATCAGTTGTCGGGTTTGCAGATTGTAAACTAGAGTTTTCTTTTCTTGTTTCAGTTTTTGTTTTCATCCATGTGTGCTTTGATTGTTGTTCTGAGTGGATAATTTAACTTTATAAATGAAAAGACAAATTTGTTCAGGGAAGTTGAAAAGTGTCCAAAAAAAAAAATGCATACATACATGCACACACATAATTAGCAGCTTAAAACAGTATTTATCTATGTGAGCTAATCCACACCTGTGCATTTCTAAGGCCTCTTTAACCAGGCTTTGCTTGCTTGATGAGATCATTCAGACTTCACAGGCATTAGCATAGTGTTATGCATTAACTAAAGTTAACTAATCAGGAAAGACAATAATGACAGAATTTTCACTCTGAGTTTGAATCAGTGCCGTTTGCTCCAACAAGTGTTTCTCCTCTGAATCTGTATTGTTTAGTCCGCTGTCTGCACTCACTGTGAATCATACTATTTAGTGCATTTTCCCGTACAGTATGCCATTTGTCTGACTAAGACCAAATCCACCATGACATGTTTGTTTTGGGGAGATATTTGCCCAATCACTGCTCATTGTGCTTCTTTTCACCCCACAACAAGATATTCTTGCTTTTAAAGTGACTGAGGGATAACAAGAGGGATGGGAGGAGAGAGAAACCGAGACTGAGTGAGTTAGAGTTAGAGTTTCAGGTTCCACTTGCCAGCGAGCGCCTCCGTTGACCCATAGCTACAACTCTCACAGTTGTGACCTATCTAATTAGTAGACCAGAAAGGAGGGGGGGCTCCAGTAACACACACAACCCATCTGTGGTACTCTTGGTGTGTGTGAATACGAGAATAAAGGAAATGGTTTGTTAGCTCCACGGCTGCTTCGAGGCTCTCATTCCTTACGTCAGCCCTCGCTTTCTTTTTTCTTTTTTCTTCCATGTTGGGGGCCCCCTCTCTCTTGGCTGGCTATAGGTTTCCTCTGCCTGCCTCAAAATGACAATCGGCTTCTCATTTACAGCAAGCTAATAGGCCCTTTAATCAGAGTGCTTGTCAAACGCAGGACAAGGCAACTCCAGAGGAGCTGATCCAAAGGATCAGATGCCTGGAAAGAAAGACCAGAAGGAAAAAAAAAAGGGGAAGGGGGGAGAATGAGAAAAGAAAGAGAAAGGAAGGTGAAAGGGGGCTGCTGAAGTTAGGGGAAGAACAGTGTGTCAGAGCAAGGGAGATACTTAGATTTTAGTGAGGTAAGCCTGGCTCTTGCTAAACTCAGAGCACAAGAAGCTGACTGGTTTAATTGGAAGCACACAGATATGAGATGTGAATATCCGTTAAGAAATGCAGACACAGAAAAGTAAGAAATTGCACCTAGATGAGTTTTTTTTTTATTACAATTATTACCATTTTATGTAAGCATAAAGTAACCGCTTTAGCTGTATCATTTGCTAATGTTCCAATAAGTTTTCCACCACTGCTCAGTGTGTTGTGATCTGTTTGTTCACAGTCAGTCTTTCTAGTGAGCACAGACCTGACAAATGTTGCCCTGTTTTGCCTTAATCAATAAATAAGAGACAGTCTGTCACTCACACTGCCCTGCATACAACATGTGTATTTGATTACACACTCACACCATCAGTGACACGCGCGCGCACACACACACACGCGCGCATACTCACATCCCCATTGGCATGCAAATGAGCGGATTGATTTGTTAAGTGACATTTTAACATCCTTACAGACAGGTCTCCATAAGTCCTTAAAAAGGTTTTTTAGGGCCAGTGAGGGAAGGAGGAAAGCATTCAGTGTCACCTCGTTAAGACTGAAGTGAAATCCACCCCAATCCAGACCATAAAGCTAACCGCAAGCCACAGCGAAGCACAGAAACCTAACTGGAATGCCCAGTGCAACTGCTGCAGACTTTTGCTGACTTTTGAGAAGAAAAAATAATCACTAAAAGATGTCCGAGATGAAGCAAAAAGGAAAAGGCAAAAAGGAATTATGCCCACCTGCTAGCAAAAAATGTTATCCAAGATAAAGCTGGGTAGACTGGCCAATGAATCTGTACCCGTGGTTCCAAATCCTGGTTCTCTGGGTCCAGAGTACTGCTGGTTTTCTATCCTATCAGCTAGTTAATTGCATTCACCTGGGATCCCAGGTGTAAATCAGCCATTTCTTTGATCGCTAAAGTAAAAAAGCAGGGATCTGGGTCCTAAGAACCAAGATTGAGAACCACTGGCCTAGACAATTACTCATACTGTTACACTACAAACTTCTAATCTGAGAATTGCATGCAGGCAGAGTATTTCTTCTTCCAAAGTGTCACAGAATAACATGCCACAGACTTGGGTCATTTTCTTTGAGTTTTCGGGCTTTGAGTCCACACTCTAACTTCCTCCTATTTGAAAAATCTGCAGGCAAAGTAACCTGACACTCAGAGACAGACATGCTATGTTCGTTATTATGTATTTACATTGGAATTCACATCACAACCCTGAGAACTGCCAGGCAAGCAAAATTAGGAAGCAAATTACTCAAACATTGTTTTCCTCCACACGAAATGTAAAAAAAAAATAGAAACCGTTGATATGCCGTTAAATACCTGATGGCTTTGATGTGCAAAAATTATTAAGGTCTTGCTGCAATATTTAAGGAGATGTCTTAGAATTATTGTTGCTTTAGGAAAACAAGTCACCACAGAGCACAACAAAGGGACGTCTTGTGTTTCAAAGGTGTACTTTGTCAAATCCACAACAATAGAAATGTGGGATTCCACTGATTTCTACCCCCTACCAGCATTTACATAAAGGCATGCTAAATTATTCATTAATTATCAGAGAGGCCCCTGTGGATGGGGATGACACACATACTAGCTACTAATTGGCCCATCAATAACCCTGCCTGGTTCTCCTGAAGTGGCAGCAGATCCCACCTCTGGAATCTGCTATCTGCCCCAACCTTCTGCTCCACTATTTAGACAATGTCGAGCTACACGAGGGGACGTCAACACACCTAGTGCAGTGTTACGGGTTACAGGTACATGTCTAATTTTATACTGTACCAAAGACCTCTGACTTTACTCATATTGCATTGCCCAAGTGCAGTATTTGCATTTCATTATATTGCATTGCATCAAGTAAATTTCACACATGCAATACACTAGAAACAATATATATGTCTTTTTGTTTGTTTTTAAATATGGAAAATAGGGTTCCCAACAAGGCAAAAAATCCAAAATATAAAAACTTGAGAAAGAAGCCACTGTGTATTCTGAAAAATGTATTTATTTCATTTTAAAATGTGTATTCATTTATACATTTTAGAGCATTTATCTGCCTTTCAGACACAAATATCAAGGCTAAATAATATACATGCACATCACTTGCAGAATGTTTTTAATATACATGATTGCTGCCTGAGGAACAGTGTAGACTCGAGACACTCACTCTGATTTTTATTTTTTAAAATTTGAACAGTGTTGATTTTGTAGCAACTGCCATAATACTGTCACTAGTATGACATGACTATACTTACGCTGTATGATATTATTGTGCAGCTTTAATCTCAAAATGTTTCTGTAAAACGTTCAAGTGTTTTCTCTCAAAACAAAAGGATAAAGCTCTCATTTTGCTTTCAGTTTGTCTCTTGGACCTCCTCCCATCCCAGCCTGTAGGTTGTTTAAGTGAGATTATAGGGGGAGTGATACTATTTTTTTTTTTTTTTTAAAGTGCAGACTGAAAGGGCTTTGAAGAGATACGATCAAGGCAGGTTACTGTACCCCCACAGGCACTAGCTGACACTCTCTGAATCACTGAGCCTGCTGCACCGAGACTCTCGTCACCGAGTACCGCTGCGCCTTTTTTCAGACGGATGATGATACAAAAACACACAGCTGCACACTCACACCTACAGTACCAGCGCAGTGCACACACTTACACACACGCGCAGACACACTCATCCCTTTCCAAATGCTAGATGCTGGTGATTTCCATAAAGGCGGGCCTCTGGAGAGGGAGCTGCAATAACATGGCTGCTCTTTGTTTCCCCATGCTGATTGACAGGAGATTGCAGTGCACATTAAATGCCCATCAGGCCCGGCATTAGTTTTAGAAACAGGGGAGCAGGGCCCGTCAAAGGTCAATCCTAGTGCATAATGAACTGATCTCCCTCTCTGTCCCTCACACATACAGACAGGACCCCACTCAGCTTGCTATTAAAGTGAGTTTGAATAAAGAGGCTTTCCCTGGCTTATGATGTAGCATTAATAAAAAAAAAAGGGAGAAAAAAGGTTTTCCTTGTGACACAGAAGTTTAAACATGCTGACACGCTGCAAATGTGCCAGAGGGACAGATAGACATTGAGTCTGGACTGTCTTAGACTCTGGGGGTGTTCTGTTTTATCTTAATGCTAATGGTTGGTTTTGGTTTGTCTTCGCATTCCCTCATAGTTCACCCCTTTAACAGAAAAGATTGTCAAGCGAGGCACACCGAGGGGGAAAACTAGACAAATCTCTCTCCATCTGCTAATTTCAGCAGGCCTCCAGGTCTCAGAACAGTGATTGCGTTTAAGTGGGACATTGTCCAAAAGAAGACCAATATTTGTAATAACCATAAGCCTATACAATAACTAGTTCTGCACCTTTAACAAAACCCCTTTGTCCCAGGCTCCCATTTTCATGGTGTATGCCTGTTTCCACACTGAACCTCAAGATCGTTCATAGCTTTGTTTCCTCAGGGTTTTTCTTTTGAAACCAGCAATCCTATTCCCATTTCTGCACCATTCATATTACTGTTTTGTAGCCTTTCATCCGATCAGATCACACAAAACCCTCTCAGTTTACCGTCAAAAACTCAGTCATTTCTACATCATCAAAGAAAATATCATCATAACTTCAGCCTGACACGGTCTCTTACCTTTCTCCCTGCGTCCTCCTCCCCTGATTGAAAGTTGTAATTAAGAGAGTGGGAGAGAATTAGACGCAGAATGAGCTGTCACAAAGTCACATTTAAGTGAGGGATGCGCCGGTCTCAGCAGTAAAAATTTAAATGATATAAATTGCCATTTAAGTGTAGCGCAGGCTAATGTTTTGTCACAAATTAATGTGACACAAGGCAGCAATGACAATCAAGGGCTGCCTCATTCTAATTTGGACGTGTTTAGAGGGCTTTTGTGAGTCGACAGCTTTACACAAATTAACACAATTGCCTGTTTTTATGAGGAAACCATAAATGTTTTTTCCCTCCTTTGCCGGCTAATGAGGAGAGAAAACGGCTTGTATCTCAGTGTTATGGTGATGCTGAGACGTCTCCACAACAGCAACACGGTGCTCTAATCCACCCACAACCAGCAGAGAAAAGAACAAAGACAGAAGCTGAAATGGCTCCCTAATGAGCTACAAGAATTCTCTAATGTTTTAATGTTTCCATATGATCGGGAATGGATTTATTGTGCATTTTGTTCATTATAGAAATCATTGGCAGATTCTGTCACAGGAGTACTAAGCAGGGGATTCTGGCTTCTCTGAGGAATTCATCTTTGAGGGAGATTAGCGATAACTGCTGTTTTGTAATGGGATACAGAAAATGTTTTGCTAGGGTGATTGGAGTGTGGTGTGTAAATGGCGTGCATCTGTTGTGGAACTTAGCGATATTTGCAGTATTTCTAACCCTTCGTCCTTTCCTTCCTCTGCAGGCCCTAGAGAGCGAGTTCGTGTCCTGCCAGCTCCACCAGTGGATCGATCTAATCTTCGGCTACAAGCAGCAGGGACCTGAAGCCACCAGAGCCCTCAATGTTTTCTATTACCTGACCTACGAAGGCGCGGTCAACCTCAGCTCCATCAATGACCCCATGCTCAGAGAGGTGAGGATGATACATGAAACCTATGCAAAACACACACATGCACACGCGCACACACACATGCACACCTTAATATGCATTTCTGTGCCACACTGCTGATTCAACTTCCTTCTACCATGCTGTGTAAGGGAAAAATACAATATTACAGTAAATACACTTGAGTGTTGGCACTTTTAAATGGATGCTTAATCTGGCTACATTACAAAGGCATCTGTCCATTCATTCATGTTTGAGAGAGATTATTGATGCCATTAGCCATGTTAAATTGGATAGCTGTGGTGTGGCATGGGAGTGGTAAGCTAACAATCTGCTGGCAGGAATTGCTGAGCAAAGCCTTTCCCCTGTGTGATACATCTGAAAGCACTGCACCAAGTGTTCCACTTTAACGCCTTAAAGCCTCCTCCTTCGCTTTCATTCATTATTCATCCCCTCACTTTGAACTGCTACACACACGGGCTACACTGGCCCGTCCCAAAGCAACAACACAAAACACAGCGCTGAAATGAAAAACACCGCTAGCTTGCTAACAGCCAAACACTAGAGCTTGACAACTTCACCAGTCTCTTTTAAAAGGCAGCTGGCCAGCAGAGGGCCTGTTGACCCCTTCTGCTCGCTCCTAGTCCTAAAAACCTTCTTGGCATCTAGCTTGTGGTGCCAAACATGGCACATTTTTCTATTTTTATTCTGTCCAGAGAACAATCACAGGCATGTGTACAAGGTTTCACATTATCAGAGGGCCTACTGGTACTGAAATCTAAATGGAGATGAGTTAAGAGTATATCAAGGGGCTGAGCAGCCCTTCCCTCCACTGTTCTGCTGCCCTTCATGCTCAGTGACTGGAGCATCACGGGCACCCGGGGTAGATCCTTGATTTATCACCTCATTCACCCTAATTCCCATCCAGATGTGCTTTGGCCTTTAGCTACGCACACACGCACACACACACAACAGGTACACACACACACACACACACACACACACACACGTATGCGCGCACATACACATGCAGATTCATTACCAAGGTGCACCGGTCATTTCCACATCCAGCTCAGGCCCATTACCCGGTCTTCTGGTTAATACACATGCACCACAAGATTGGATCACTGACACTCCACTATTTCTGCCGGGCTGCTCCAACGACCGCGGGATCGATAAATCCACGCACCGTGCACGTGGCCGTCAGAGACAGGTGCATGCGCTTTAAGGTGCATTGAAAAAGGACCACCTACCTCCCTGGTTATGATATCTATGCACACCCCGCATGCATCAAGAGGGGCAAACATTGGGTATTCATGCAAACCATACATTTAAAGAATAAGAAGTCTTTTTTATATCGAGTTGTAATGATGCATGTATAGTTTTAACATCAATAAATTATCACCGCATTGACTTTGAGACATTCCTATAATTGCCATCAACAAACAAGACCATCACTTAGAAGATAACCAGCCCCTATCAGCCTCTATATTATACTATATGGCACCTTTATAGTATAATATGCCACCAGGTCCAGTTTTGTGGGAGATCTGCTGAATTGCTTTATGGCACAAATGGAGATTATTTTATGGCACAAATTGCTGTTCTTCCAGGGCAAACAGAGCAATTAGCCGCATCTTTATGATGGGAAATGTTTTTTAGTTTGAAATGGACAAGCATCAAGAATATGGCTGACTTGACCCTGGTTTCATTTGTTTACAGTTGTCATACCAACTTATTTATTTGATGGTATGTTAGTGATGTTTAAAAATGTTATATGTATCACCTGTAACAATTACAGTCTCCTACTACATACCTAATGATGTATTGTGTAATTGTATTGTCTTATTAACTTCCTTTCTGTATGCAGAAACATGAATAAAGGAGCATAGTCTGCTTCACTGCCCAGAGGTGCAGAGAGAGCCAATAAGAGAGAGTTTGTTGTTTTCTCCTCCTACTCCCTTTCTGATGCCATGAGCCCAATCAGCTGTGTTTCACCTTCCAAAACACCCTCAGTCTGAGCGCTTTAATTACTTAAATAAACCAAGGCAGCGTTAGCCCCCGTGAGCTAAAGCCAAGGCTCTCCTTAGACTGTTTGTGCGGAAGGAAGCCTGCCCCGTCTGCGGAGAAGGTTGAAACAGAGTTCCAGGTCTGGGCCGTGTCAGGGCTCAGGGCCGGGGGTGGCTGGGGTAGAGGAGCTTTGGCGCTGAGGGCTTTGGGTCTGACAGAGTCCCCAGAGTGTATCATTACTGAGTGACAACTGTTTCAGCCAGGCTGTGGTCTGGGCCAGGCTCGGCTGCGTCAGGACAGGCCCTGGGGCTGTTCATTGTCAGGGGGATGGGGCACAGGCTGTGTGTGTGTGGGTGTGTAGGGGGAAAGGTAGTGGTTTGGGGAAGAGGGGCAGCTGGTTCTGTATTCCTGCCACGCTACTTGGCAGCTGCCAGCCCCCATCCCCCAGAATCCTACCACACACACACAAACACACACTCACAGTCTGGAGATTTGTATGGATCATACCTTGATATGTTTGTACATCTACACGTGCATGTATACATGCATTCATGAGCATTTGTATGACTTTGTGTATTTGCTGTGTGCTTAGATGCCCATCACCGTCTATACACACAGTTGTGTGTTTATGTGTGCATTGGGCGAGGGTTTGGAATATCTCAGCACAGATTAGGGAATGCTGTGTAGACCACTGCTGTGTTTTTCAAAACCATGATTACTTCCTGTCCTGCCTCTGCCACAAGTCAAAACTTACCCCCTTCCTCTTCAGGCGATCTGTGCGCACGCACTCATGTGTACGTATGTGCGCCCTTCTGCATGGCATGCATGCACATCTGTGTTGCCTCTCTCTGTATAAAGAGAAACACACCCTCTGTTCCCTCCTCGTCGTTGTACAGGGCTTCCCCTCTTTCACATGTGATTATGGAAAATCCCACAGCCTCTCACACCAGCGACAAAACACAGAGCCCTGTCTGAATTGTAAAGCGTTTGCGTAATTCGGCAGAAGACGGGGAAATATACCCACGCGAATGAACCTGCTTTGACACATAGGCACAGTCACTTCCCAAACTCAAGGCCCAACAGATTTGTTTTGCTTGGACAAGGCACCCTCCACTTTATGGCATTTTTCTCAGATTGGGGTGCATTTATGAGAGGGGACGTCCAAACCCAAGATGTTGTCAGAACTGCCATCCCAGTTTATTTATTTATGTATTTATTTATTGTCACACTATTCATGGAATGAGTGGGTTGATTTGCATAAAAGCAGCATGTTTTACATGGAGATCCGTCTTGTCAAGCAGCTGAGTAAATCAAAGGGCCGGCTGGGTCGTCTGAGCTGAGGGCGTCTCAGCCATTTAAATGTATAGAATATAGAGAACCTTCATCAGACATGGGCCAGTGCCCCCAAAAGAGATTGGCCTTGTGGATGCCCTCTCATATAATCACCTGAGCATTGCATTGGCATATAGGGATAGGACATGCTGACCTAGACTCAGCCACTTTCCAACGTTCCACAGCCTAATAAATGTCAGAGCTCAACTTAATGAAGACAGGTTGAGTGGCTTAGAGGAGTCTCCTCCATGCACGGGCCTAAGCAAATGCTCTGCTCCATAGGCAGAGAAGGAGGGAGTCACTTTGACCTTGAACATTGCACCGACATCCTCTCACTGACACCCTCACACTGGACAGCATGAAAAATACTAAGACTGGCTGCAAACCAGTGCGCTCAGTGTTCAGGCCACATTCAGATCAGGGGCCAGATGCATGAAACTCTGTCGATTCATGACTAAAAATCTGTGTATGCACAAAACAGTACTATGCATAAACACTTTTGCATCAGACTCATAAAGGCATGCATATATACACTACTCTGTTTTATACATCTACTGTAAATCAGTGTGAAATTGTGTGTATGTTTACGAGCTTAACGTCCACCCCTACAATTAGCCATAAATGGATGTTGACAAACCCCAAATAAGCTGCTTTGTATATATATATAGCTGGTTGCTATGCTATGTGTTGTTCAGTCTTTTAGAAAATAGAGCAAAAAAGCAGCACGATTTGTGATAGTTGGTGAGGTTGAACTGCTTGGATGCCTTAGTGTTTGCATCACCAACAAGAGAAAATATGTAGAATGGCAATGAATGAAGTAACAGATTTGGACAATTCTGAGCTTTGGACCCTGAAAAAGGTTAAAAAGAAACGGTGTGATTACAAGTGTGAGGTGAAGAAGGACATCAGCACTTATGTTAGAGCTACATGTTGAGGAGAGCCGGGCATTTATCTATTATTACAATCTCTATTTGGTCTCTTCTCCATCTTCTATTGGCAAGGAACTCCTTGTATGCATGGTATGAAGTATGCATGGAGTTACACACATTCTTTTTTTACAAATAGCAGTTTCTGTGCAGACAGCAGATGCATGTTTTTGTGCATATGCATCACGGATAGATCTGGCCTCAGATGTGGCCTCATTATTTAAGTAAGATTTGAATCTATTTTAAAAGGTGTGTGTTAGTATACATTACACAGTGCTGGATCTTTGATACTGAAGCATCACTTTTCAGATCTGCTTTGTTTGCTGAAGATGAGCACTGCTGCCCTGATTACAAAACTGCAGACAGTAATACCAACAAGGCGACACACTTTTAAACTATCTTCTCAGTGTTTTCAGTCTGGTCAGCCAGTTCCAGACCACACAGATCGCCTCATAAAAGTCCCTCTTGTGTTTTTACAGCGCAACGTGCCGTGGAACTTGGATGTTGATTTCATTCTCTTAGTGTTTCTCTTATTACGCATGCATTATCTTCATGAATTCATGAGATATGGGCCTGTTGCTCCCTTCTCTGACTCTCATCGAAACTGCAGCAGCGTGATCTGTCCAGACCTCCAGTTATGTGTTTGTTATAGATGGTCCAAGTAGGACCAAAGGTGGAGGTATGAGTCTATTATTTTGCTCAGCTGACACAAAGATGGATCAAGGTAAATAAGGCAAAAGCAGGAGAAACGACCAGAAAGAGAGAGAATTAAGTGGGGAATGTGAACAAAGTTGGAGAGGGAAAAGGGAGAGTCTAAACTCGAGAAAGACGGACATAATGCCCACGTGTGTGTAGCTGCTGTGCTTGCACGGAAAATGCTGTTTACATGTAGAATTTTTACCGGTGAAACGTTTTTTAATAGACACTTAAGTTAGGATCTCTGCTTCTCTCTGTCTCCTTCTCTGTCTCTCACTCTCTGGTCTCTGGTTAGTTTCAGACAATGGGGATAAGCAGACTAACTTCACAACCTTTTTTCTCATGGAAATACCATATGCAGGCCTCAACCATGAGCTCATTCTCAGAGGCCTGGCCAAGTTGGGCTCAAACAGCTCAGCCTACACACACAAGCTGTCACTCCCACACAGCCACTCACGGTGCACACAAACACACTGTACAGTCTGTCATCATTTTTTGGATTGGCTGTTTTCTCTCTGTCCATCTCTTTTTAAGCCGAGTTCAAGATATCCATCTATCATACGGTTTTCATTTCGGTCAGTGCAAGTTATGCTACTTGTTATGCCGTTTTCTGCCATCTTATATCCTCTTGTCATTTAGATTCTGTAATCCATTTCACTTGCGTCTTTATCATTTTTGTGTTTATTTCATTTTATTGATATTGATATTCTGGAAACAACAGGTCAGGGAGATTATAGTTTTGGCCCTGACCGCCACCGCATCCGCTGCCTCAGATCCTGGATGTGAACTAAATAACTCACTTTTTATTCAAATCTTTTCAAATTTTCCTTTCACATTCTTGACCCCTAGAAGAAAAAACCTTATTGATGTTAGTAACCCTATGACCTTTCCTCCAGCGCCGCAATATTCAGGCCCAATATTCACTTTGTAAATGCAATACTTTACAAATTAAATTCTTCAGATTTGCTGTCACAAGGTGTCACTGAGGATTCAGGTTAGTTTGAGGATGCCCTGCACAGCAAGTCATGTTTTGTTAGCATTTATAATTTTATTTTTAAATGTATTTTTTTATTTTATTACTATTTTTTTAATCATCTAACATGCAAAATAATTTGTTTTGTGGGGGGTGAACTGAAATTGTAATGTCCTGCATCAGATTTCAACAATTCAAAAATCATTCTGTGAATAATGATAATAGTGAGAACTTGGAGGGCGTTGTGACCAGTTGTCTTACCCATCCATCAGTGTGCTGACTCGACCGTAGCCCTGTGCATCTATATACATGTGTGTGTGTGTGTGTGTGTGTGTGTGTGTGTGTGTGTGTGTGTGTGTGTGTTCCATCCCGTACTAGTTGGCCTGACAGTGAGCTGTGTGATGATGTCCAGAGGCAGCTTGGCCGGCGTCTGCTCTGACATTTATGGTCCTATACCTCTTCATTAACACCACCTAACCAGGCTGCATGCCTGCCTGGCCTGGCCCTCCTCTGACTCTGTGTGTGTGGTGGAGGAGGATAACTCAGTGTGTGTGTGTGTGAGTGTGTATGTGTGAGAAAATGGAGAAGTATGTATGTATGTATATATCAATGTATGTGCTTGCTGGATGCACGTCTCCCTCTCTGCTTTGAATTTTGTGTCCATTTTTAATTTGTTTACCTGATGCTGAGAAATCTGATAATCTTGTAGCCGTCACCAGTTGTAATCTCAGGAGCATTAGACTTCTGTATCATGCTGCTGATTTTATTATTACTAACCAACCTACATGGTATTCACCTTTCAGTGCTGAGATACCAAAATGCAGGAATATTTCTGATAAATGAATATGGTTCATTCATGTTTCTCTGTTCTCTCTTTCTGCCTCCTCAGGCTGTGGAGTCACAGATTAGGAGTTTTGGACAAACCCCCTGCCAACTGCTCATCGAGCCACACCCACCCCGGAGCTCAGCCATGCAAGTGGTGAGTGGTGCATTCACATACACACACACACATACACACACACTCGCCACTGTACCACTGTAACCCTGCCCTGTATAAAAGCCCTGGGGTTCAGTAGCCAGGGGAGCTATCTGTCCTTGTGTTTCCTGTTTAATGCCGTCTCTGACTGCCGGTCTGCTCCAGTGTTGGCACTCTGCTTTCCCTCACATCAGTCTCCTTAATTTCTGACTCATTCATGTCAACCTTCATTTACCTCCCGGCCTCCTATTTTCCATCCCCAACTCAGGGAAAATCAGGTTCTGGGTTTGAACGCATCCTCTCTCTCTTTCTCTCATCATTATAGAGAAAACGTAAGCTTGCCAGCATTTGTGTGCATGTGTGTTTAGAAGTCGGGGTGTGGGGAAGAGGTACGGATTTGCACTGGAAACATGGGTCAGAGCCAAACTCTCCACCTGAACTGGAAGCAGGGGAGACGAGGGCGGGCGGAGAGCAGAGGTACAACACAATGGTCCTAAAGTGACTGCCTTTAAGGGCCACGGAGTGCAGCGTGCATGCTTGTGATGGACCACGGCCCCATGAGTCCCTATTAGTGTGGTGTCCCTGTGGCGCTGACAGCTGGCTGCAGACCCCCTCCCAGTGCAGGCTCACACATGCACACACACACCCACACACACACACAGACCGTTGAGTCCTGCTTAATTTGAACTTGCAACTAAGTTTGTATTAAATGTTTTTATTTCTGCTGCATGTAGTATAGAATAGAATATTCAAGCAGCATCATTCACAAAAACCTCGAGCGCCCCCTTAAACATCCCCGTCAAAACACCCCGTTCTCTCCCTGCATTTAAACCGTTTTCCCTCTCTACTTTCTCTCCATCCCTCCTCATGCGAGTGTGTTGTCAGAGTGCCTGCATCTGCCCATGCTGGTGGTAATGATATTGTCAGTATGTCTGGTTAGCTGTCAGCTGCACAGGATTTACTCAGGTCTGTTCCTGATGTTAAACACTGATGTTTCTCCTCTCAGAACACGCAAGGAGGAAAATGGCTCTCTGATATAGCTGCTTAGCACTAACACCCTGAAAATGGCTGTGTACCCAGGGAAAGAGATCGGATTGAAGTCTGATAAATCATTTAAAGTGATCTCTTTTTTTTTTTTTTTTGTCCTCACCATTTTGCAGTTGGTGTCTATTGCATGTATGTGTGTGTATGAGTGACAAGTGATTGAGTGATTTTATGTTGGTTGCATAAGGAGGCAGAGCTAGGAAGAATCATGCAGAGTTCAATCTCCAACATTTCACATATTGTGCCTAGGTGGCCTTATAGGATTTCTCTTTAATATAGTAGCATAAAATTATTTGTGATCACATATTGTAATCATTGGAAGATTTTTTTTGCAATTCTCTGCACATTGCATTAAATGTGTAGTTTCACTTGTTGATTAGGTTATATGGGATGTAGATTGCAGGACACAAAGCAAGGCCAGTGGTCTTCAGATCAACCAACCAACATTTAAATGGGACCTTGTTGCTCAGCCAGTTCTGCTACACTTTACACTTTCAGCGCACCCAGCAATCCTTTCACAAACCTTGTCAATACCTGAATTTGAAACATAATCACTGTTGTTATTATTTTGTGAAACAGCAAAATGAGTTTTCTATTTAGATTCTCTTCACATTCCCGTTTGTGCTGCATATTGCTTCTACAGGGATCTGTTACCTTTTCTATGCAAAACTTGTACCAAACTTGCCTCCATTCCTAAGCTTGGCTTTTCTGCTTAATTGCTGCTTAGTGCTCTTTCCTGCTGCAGCTTCCTAACTTTCTCTCCATCCTTCTCTTCCCTCCCTCCTCCTCCCTCTCTTTTTTCCATGCTGTTGCCTGCTGCCACTCCTCTCGTTCCTCTTCTCTTTCTCCTTGTCTGCCGCTCCATATCTTGGCTCTTTTGCTCTCTTCCCTGCATCCGTTTGTCCGTCCCCGGGGGCCTGAATAGTATCTTCTCCTGCAGACCCCACTGATGTTCACGGAGCAGATGCAGCAGGATGTTATCATGGTATTGAAGTTCCCATCCAACTCTCCTGTGACCCACGTGGCGGCCAACACCCAGCCAGGACTAGCATCACCTGCCATCATTACCGTCACCGCCAGCCGGCTCTTTGCTGTCAACAAGTGGCACGGCCTGACAGGTGAGAGACGTGTGTTTGTCTGTGTATCAGTATCTTATGGCACCCAAAAGACGAAGATCTCCCTGAGATCAAAACATTATCATTGTTATTAAATTATTGGTAACTATTTACACAGTGTGCAGATTTTTCTCTCCTTTTTACCCTAAAGATGCACTTGAGTAACTCATTCACTGGTTAGTTAGTTATTAGATTAGGTATTGATTGATTGATTGATTATTTAGATGGTTAGTTGTTTGTTTTGTTTGTTTGCTTGATGTGATTTTATATCTGTATTTATATCTAATAATTTGGTAAATGCAGAGGCCACCATGAAGTTATTATACAGGACAAATGAAATACCTTCAACAGTTAACACTGCAGATTCTGCTCCAAATTAACTCAATTTTAACTCATATAGGTAAAGATGATTTTGAACAATTCTTAAGCTCTGCATGAGTTTTTTTTGTTTGTTTGTTGTTTTTTTTTGCATTTCTGCTCTAATGGATAGTTATAGTGGAGAGAGACAGGAGATACAGGGCAGGGAGAGGCGATAACATTCAGCAAAGGGCACAAGCCGGAATCGAACCTGCACCACTGCGCTCCCAAGTCTGCGGTACACGCTCTACACGGTGATGCACCGGGGCGCCTCGAGGCTCTGTGTCTTTCACCATCACAGAGTCATTATCATAGTTACTCAGCTCCTCTCTCTCCTTCAAACTACTGTCTAATTTGTTTGAGCCAAGGATTGACCCGTCTCGTCTCCATGGGATGGACGTTGATTTGGGAGACAGTTGACTGCGACTGCTGGAAAGCAGGATCAAATGTGACACATGCAGCACCCAGCGTTAGGTCTCACGTCCACCTCTATACATCAGCCTCTCACTTCACAAAACCGTATTTACCCAACATCCATCCTGTCCTGGAGGAAACATTAAATTTGATATATCTGATTTTATGAGAATGAAGACTGATCGGTTTTCTGTTGAAAAGGGCCTCAGCCACGCGGACCGCGGATCTGAACTGGCTGGTTAAGTGAACTGGCATGATAAACAAAATTTGCATGGAAGCAGTGGACATTTCCATTTTGTTATTACACGCAATTGGGGAACTAAGCTTGTAGACTGTACAGAGTATTCTGCAATATTATATCTGGTTATATTTATATTTAGAATAAGATTGGCTCGCAGTTTATATAATCACAACACATGTGAGCAGGGTTCAAAGGAACCGTTTCATGCCCGTCTTTTACACTAAACCTAAACATACAATTTAAAGAATAATTTTGATTTTGTTTTCCTCAATATCAAATAGCTAAAGTGAGAAAAAAATATGCTTATTTGCAACTGTTAGCAGCGGGAACCACAGGCTTTGTAATTGTTTAACAAAATTGATGTGTAATCCGTAGGAGACCTCTTGGGGCCATGAGGTGACACTTTGACTTTGCTGTAATCATTTTTAGTGTCTTATAGTGAATTGAAAGGCAACAACTACTTCACAAGGCGGCATGATTACAATATTAATCCAATCTGTCTTCCTCTGTGTCAGGTCATCAGAGCTCAACGGTGCAGGACCAGCAGTATCAACTTCCTGTGGAAATTGACCCTCTGATAGGTATGCTGTCATGTGTGTCTGCAAAAGCAGGCAGGCACGTACACATTTTTTACATATGCAAACTTATACATGCATGAAATGACGCTTGTGTGGATTTGTATATGAATCCCATTGCCATCTTGGTGACTCACGACAGTCTCTACAGCGCCGTGTCCCTGGACAGTAGATTAGAGTTGTTTCTCAGCCTCTGCCCCGGCTCACTCCTCATGATATAGACCCTGCTCTCACACTAAACCATTTGCATGCAAATTGGAATGCAATGAGCTGTGGCCTAGGCCGGCATTTCATCATCAACTCCCCCTCTTTCTCCCTTTCTATCACCCCCCCCTTCCCTCC
>OMLF01028399.1:6357-17717 GCA_900302615.1 Holocentrus rufus
TTTTTCCTCAGGTCAAATAAAAGAGCAACACAAGATCAAGTTTCTCTGGCTCTGTGCATCTGGTGCCAAACACAACATTACAAGACCAACAGAGTCACCACACTGGCCCTGTGCATACAAATATAACAGGGACTATAAAACATAGTGGACATAGCAAGTCCTCCAATAACAAGAAAGTGGAGTCCTTTAACATTTAGTATATTATACATAGCTGTGCACAACATAAAGAAAGCATATCAACATATGATTCATACATGGTCTGTTTAACTAAGATAATTGTGCTTTCTAACTATATGAAACAGTATCATTGTTAATTTTAGCAGTATTTTTAACTCTCAGTTTAGTTTCAGGCTTTTGAATAACATGCTACTCATTTTGGTCACATTTGTCATTTAAGTTGAGTTTAGGAAAATCTTTGAGGGTGTAGTCTTTCATTCTCTTTTATTTGCATTGCCTGGTTTTATTTTGTGAAGCACTTTGTAACCTTGTTAAGAAAAGTGCTATATAAATAAAGTTATAGTCTAGTTTATGTCACGTTCAATCACATATTTTTGTCTTGTTTTCCCTGAGACTTTTGTCCTCAGATTTCCTGCTTGTTTTCCTGTAACAGTTTTATTAGTTGCAATAAACCTATTAAAGTTTATGATTTTAAAGTAATTTTAGAGTATGAGGAAAAGACACTTCCTGTTTGTAAAAGTGGAGTTTGGATGAGGTAAAATGCAGGAGTATGTCTACATACAGTTATATATAATTCAATGTTAATGCACATCTCACACAGACTTCAACACCACTGTAATACATTGCAGGGACTTCCTCAGTTCAATGAAACAATAGTAAGAAAAAAGAAATTTCTCAGTGGGAGCTTTTATTCCAGCAGTCAACCTCTCTCACTAGTGGTCCTCATGTCTGCTCCTAAACCTGTTTCTTAGTCCTGTGACTGATTCTTTTGCATATCTGCTTGCTCATCTGTTTCAACAGTGAATACTCAGTTCATGTGAAACATGAGAGTAAGTCTCATGGACAAATACCTCATGCTAGCAATGACTGGGATACCTGGAGGGACTGGGAGGAATGGCCTCCCCAGTTTGAACTTGAGTGATGTGTTGTTGGACTTGTGCAGTGGCTATGGATTGTCCATAACAAACACCATGCTGTTGTATATGGTACAACAGCACCATGGGACAGAGTTCAGTAATTTTGTGGTTGTTTTATCAGACCCAAAGCAATATTTTCTGGAGACACAAGCGAAGGGAGGATCTAAGTTGTCAGCTGATCACTATTTGTTGGTGACCTGAATCAGATGGCCGAGGAGACTGCTTGATAGACCTGATACTGAAGGTTTACCTGGAACTCTCACCTCTGAGTGAACTTTTCCTATATTTGTGTGGAGGTTGGTTCTTGGATTACACTTGGCACAACACCTTGTGGTATACCTTGAACTCAGCAATTAGGGGTGAATGTGAATTTGTGAACCCCGATGGTGCACCAACATGTCCGTACTTGGTTTGGTTTGGTATCTAAAAGCTGTTGGGCAACACTTTTCCAGGCAACTCCTCATAGTTATTTGGCTGGCACGCTGACAGGGAACTGGCTCCTGGCCCATTTCATTCTCACAGATGTATATTTGTATGATATCTTTGTCAGTGGTTCCCAGCTCTGGTTCTCCAGACCCAGAGGGCTGCTTGTCTTCTATCGTGCCAGGTTCCTGTAATTACATTCACCTAACATCCCTTGTCTAAATCAATCCCTGATTAGATAACAAGAATGAAAACCAGGAGGACTCTCAGTTCTTGGGACCAAGATTGAAAACCTCAGCCCCAGTCAATGTCTTGGCCACGCTAAAAGCACCTTTGCAGCAGTTCCCTTTCTTCAATGACCCCTTTGAAAGAACTGACGTGAACATAATTGGGCCATTAGACCACAACACATCAGAATATTGCTTTGTAACTGGTCATGTAACTGGTAACTGGTCACAAAACAGTGGCTCTGCAAATCATCTTAGCCAAGATTGTTGCTCAGACACTGTTTCAGATTTTAAATTCCTGGGTCAAAACCTGGAAAGACATTCTGACCCAAAAGGGCACATAATCCAATCATTCATTACTGGGCATTAACTTAATGCAGATACATATGAATCATCCCTAGATTAACAGGCTGATGGAGCAATTTAACAAAACACTCAAAAGTGATATAAGTATACAAATTATTGCATTAGGGTAGCTGGAACAGAGATAAATGGCTGTATCCTCTGTTCTTTGAAATGTGGGAGATACCCTAAGCCTCCACAGAATTTTCTCTGTTTGAGCTGTAGTGTGCCAAAAAAAAAAAAAACACAGTTAAAGCTAATTAAAAATGGCTAGGACTAAGATTCCCCCCCGCCCTGACACAGCAGCATGGACCCATGCAGATCAGTTGATGGTATCTTGGCTTTTTGTCATGTGATCCATTTAACTGATGTAATAACCTGAGACACATAGAATCAGTCCACATATATTAAAGACCATATCTTTGTATTTCTATTCATGCTCATTAGACCTCTGAGGTTATGTGCACAAGAGGAACTTGAGGCCTGAACCTCAGAAATTCATTTGGCCTGCAAGTGAACTTTAAGTAATTCCAACACTTCTCAACCTCTGACCTGTTTAAATAATGAAATCTGTGATTATTTCCTGTAAAGTGCTGCTGACTGTTAAAAACATCCTGGGTTGTTATGGAGCAGATCGAACCTTTGCCTAAACATAGGTTAAGCTCTTGCTGAATTCCAGTGAAATGAAGCATGTGCTGTCTGACCCCATGAACAGAGATTTATTTCCACTACAATGAACCTCACACCTACAGAGTGTCAGCTGCTATAGAATATGGGTCAGTTTGTGCTGCATGATTGAGACAGTTATACTCCTGATTTACACATTCACCAAAACCTAATAAGAAGAGGTCAAAGAAAGAAAGTGAAGACATGAATTAAGGAAACCCTCCTTTATTGTCAAACACCCATTAAATTATAACTATAATATTAAAATAAATGTTATATGTAAATAATAATTGCAAATAGATTTTTTTTTACCTTTTCACTTCATTTATCTTTTCTGAAAGACAAAAAAATAAATAAAAAATAAAAATAAGCACCTAAATCTTTTCCATACCAGTCTAACCACTTCTGATTATTTTGTCCACTCCAGGCTTAATCTCCAGCATCCTTCAAATCACCACATCTGTCCAATCTCTGGTCAACAGCTGACAACATGCAGCTGTTGCCATGGTGAGCCGTCCTAAGCTTGTCCTGGATTGCACAGCACAGTCACAGTTTACACATGCTTACATCGTAACTAACCAGTGTCCCCCTCTCACACTCACTCACTCACACACACACACACACACACACACAATTCCCCTTTCCTCCATCATGCCTTTGAGTTCAAGTGGAAATGAATTGTTGTTACACAGATAAAGGCATACCTGGCTTGGCTATGTGGCTGCCAGACACTGAGTGTAACATAACTACTATGCGGTTGGTTAAATTTATGAACTTCTTTAAATTGTCACAACGTCATTGAGTTTGTGAGTCTGGGTGGTCCCTGGGTGGCTGAAAGGGTTTGTAAAAGCTTAAGATGCAAATCCAACCACAAAGTCATACAGCTCTTTAATTGTTGACTTGAGATTGAGATACTAGATTAGCTTTTCAGAATTTGCTAAAAACAAGTGGTGTGTAAGAGAAATATTCATGTCATAGCAAGCACACAATTCAACCAATCAAGTCTGCATGCAACAGCACTGAAAGTTGTTTTTGATGGTGTTGGGGAAAAAAACAGCTTGTTTCTATATTCATTAAGATTTTTGTCCATCCCTGGTCCGTAGTAACATAGGGACCTGTCAGAGATCAATGTGAGCAGAACGAATGGCAGTTTGATGGAGCCTTCCTGGAGCGCACAGCTCCTCTCAGGTCCCTGGCTCAGATGTGGGCCTCATCTGGACCACATCTGGACCTCATCAAGCCTCTGGCCGGCAGAGGGGGAGGCATGAAGCCGACTGACACAGAACACAAGAGCGCACTGCAGAGGAAATTAAGGAGACAAAGGTGCAACACCTGGGTGAGCTAGCTTCACCGAAGGTCTCACTTCATACTCATATTTAAGTGTATCCAGATGAGTCAGATGAGTCTAAAAGTCACGAGGACAACAAAGATATTTAAATACAAGCTGCGTGTAAATAATCAGTAAGAGATCTACTGGCATCTATTGGATCTATTGGATTAGATCTGAGCCACAATAAAGTGTGGTGAGATGGCATTATTGTCTTTGAGTCAGTATTGTTCTTATTTGTGTTTAATGAATTAAGACTCCAGAGGGCTGATTCAGACCAGCCCTCCATCATTTGACATCCCTGTTGACAAATTCCACAGCCTCTTCGAGTTAGTTTCAGGTCATCTAATACTTCCTGTACTTCAAATTCTAGTCTTCAGGGAAATATAAACCAAGGCATGATGGAGCAAGGGCAACTGGATTACTTAGCATGCCCCGTACATATAGGAAATATAGGACAGCTATGTTGTTCTTTCATGTTGTGATATCGCTCAAGCTGCATTGCAATGGTCTGTGTATCTAATGACTGCTGGTGGATGTTGGCCCACAAACACAACCATCCACTCAACAGAGTTTGGTTTGGCTTTATTACTGGTGCAGTTAAGAGCAGCTCATTTACTGGTGAATTGGGTCTTTAGTCAGCTAGTCCCCTGAGAACACTTTTGACAATAATTGGGTGCTTTGCTAATCCTTAAAAGCATGATTAAAACATTTCTCCACAAATAAGAGGAATTTTTATTTGCAAGAAAGGCACTTACTTCCTGTAGTCTTTAGCAAACTTTTCTCTTCCCAGCAGGACTCTTGTCTGCAGCTAGCTGTGTCCAAGCTGTTCCTGTTTAGCACACTGACAGTATATTTGACACAAGTCTTGTTCCAGCTTCCTCTCAGCCATAACAGGCCCGAGGGTAGAGCAGGAGGCAGCAATACATCTTGAAGGTTAGCCTTGCTAATGAAGCCAGGCTGGCCAGCAGGACCCCTTGGGTTTTTGTGGCACAATCATCTACATGCCACTCTGCAGGAGAGCTGGATTGAGAGGGTCCTCATGCTTGTTACCAGGTCCCTGCAGGCAGCACCCGAGACAGCCCCAAAGCAAAACCACTGTTAATGAGAAATGAGCCTCCACAATAATAAGTTTCCGGAGAGTGATGCTGATCGATGTCCAACAGGACTAGACTCTACAGTTTCATTGCAAAAGGACAATCAGTGGCTGAAAAGTTCCTGTTTGTGTCAAACTGCTACAAAATAAAATTGCATGGGGAGATTTTGATCCAGCAAACCCAAGAAAAAACAACTTTCGTTTAGCTAAACCATACTCTAGGATTGGGTACCAAAGGTCTTTTTTGGCACAGACTGATCAGTACTACCAAGTTCCGTAACATGTTCAGGTAAACAGTGACAACTTTTGATATTACTGTATTGATCTTTGCAGCCCAAACTCTGACAAGCCCTTACAGAGGTAACACATTCATGCACAGCTCCAACAGAGCTTGTATTGATGCACCAAATGCTTGGAGGCAATATGATGCAGTCATAATTATATTTAAGGTGCTTTGTTACATACATATTTATGCATCTGAGACCAATGACATATTACTAAATAAAAGTATCTCTATTGTTTTTTTTTTTATAGGATCTTCAAATGATGTAGTGTATTACCATCTTAAGTGTACTGACAGATTATTAAGTGACATTCTGCCTACCTCTTACAAATGACTCAGAGTTAAGTGTTCTCTGTCACTTTCTGCTCTTTCAGTCACTGCAAAGAAGAGAGAGCAAGGGGTCGGAGCAGGAGTTGGTTTGTTCCCAAGGGTGGCCTGGTCTAGGAAATGCCTAATGCAGTGTGACTGGATGGATTTTCTGATGAGGTGTTACAGGACAAGAGTTAATATTGATTCAGCAACAGGACAAAGAGCTAATTGATAGTAGAATAAGCCATGTCCCTCCTTGGAAAACAACATCCTGCTATTACAGTTTGGTTACAATGCTATTAAGTTACCATGACATTACCTATAACGTTCATGTGTTTCAGCAGAACAGTATATACAGGGCTATCAAATTTCTATGCTTCCA
Organism: Holocentrus rufus; assembly: GCA_900302615.1. Lineage (NCBI taxonomy): Eukaryota > Metazoa > Chordata > Actinopteri > Holocentriformes > Holocentridae > Holocentrus > Holocentrus rufus. Next base: position 12,507 of record OMLF01028399.1, read on the forward strand.
CGCTATCATGTCATTACCCTCCATTTGTGGTCAGTTGGCTGGTCGCACGTAATCATTCTCTGTCATTTGCAGATGCTGCACGTTATGGAAAGGTTGTAATGAGGTGTAAGGCCAGAGCCTGAGATGAGGTGAACTTTCTTTGGGCTTGGATAATGCTTCCCTAATTACTATTCCTATTCTGATTTCCCCTGATACAAACACTTATTTTGTTCTGTGCATGTATGTGTAGCTCTGAGTAGCTTGTGTTCACACATCTGGAAGCATACAACCTGATGAGAGGTTCACAGCTTATCCATGTACAGCTGGATACTTTTAAACACTTCAAACTCACGAAAAGTCTCCTAAAGACTTAAAGGCCACTTGCAAAGGTGTCCAGGTGTCCTTGTGTGCGTGTGTTTTGTTGTTTATTGAACAAAATGATGACTTTTGGCTGTGTTTATCTATGTAAGTGCATGAGTGTGGTTGTATATGTTTGGTATGCATCTGAAGGCGTGTATATCAATGAGACAGAAGAGAGGAATGTACTGTAATGTAATGTGTGAGTGTTTGGTGGACATACGTATGATTATTATCCAGCTCGAATGTGACACTGGAGGCTATGCATGAGATCGCAGCTCCTCCCAGTTGATTCAACATTTCAAACACAATACACTGTTTGATTTACAATGCCACACTGAGATGCGTTTCAAAGAATTTGATTACACAGTCTGCAAACACGGGCCCGTTGGCTCAACCCAACCTAATTTATACTCCAAATGCAAACTACTGTCACATTACTTTTTGAAGTAATCCAAGACAAAAGATGAAAAATGCATCCCGAGGTTTAACCTTAGATAATGTCCCCATTTCAGAGGGGGGTTAAGGCTTGAAATGGAAACTAATCCGGTGTGAAATAGGTCTCGAGGCCAATCCACCGGACCTGCCCAAAAGGAAAACATATCACATGCAGAGAAGGATCTAGTGTCGTCAGGTTCTGGGGGAGAGAAACCTGACATGTTGTTCTCTCAAGTGGCTGTTGACAGCACTGCAATTTATTGTACCCTCATTATTTTTGTTCCATGATGAGGTATCAACAAACTCAATAGGGGAGTCACAATAACAGCCGCCGCACTCATAAATAATGCAACTGTTTGACTGGATACAGAGTGAATGGAGACTGCACAGACTACAAACCCAAAGTGAGCTCCCAAAGAGACCTCACAGAATGAGCTTAGGGAGGTTAAAAGGCCTGTCAACAACATAAACAACATCCTGAGCAGAGACAGGGGCCCTCGGGCGTTTTAATCTCTCCTTTTCTCTCACTCTGCCTCTTTGCAGCTCTCCGAGAAAAATGTGGCCGTTTTCCATTTCACCTCTCGCTGAAACAAAAAGAGCTGTCTCCTGTTGCTAACTTCTTTCTGCACACAGTCCTAATCCTCATCTAAAGTGACTCTCCAAAGAGCTTAAAGGCATCTCGGGGGTCACAGGCAGGATTGTTCGAGCTGACATTGACTCAGCCAAAGCCCATGCAGCCTATAGATGTTTAAGATCGAACCAAATGCATTATCTTCAGCAATACAATTTCCAGTGTATAATGGAAGAACACGAGAGTCACTTGAGTTTAAATGTTATCTCTAGTCATTTCAACAAACTGTATTCAGTTATCTGTTTCAGCACAGAAAAAAATGCTGTTGCGTATTTAAGGACCTGGCATGTTCACTGCAAAAAATCTCCATCCTAATATATTATTAAGTCAAATATTGAGTCTTCAAACAAGGGAAAGTATTTGGCACTGGGATGAGATAATCCCACTTGTTTCCAGTGCTATTCAGCTTGTTTCCATAATTTTCTTGAATCAAGAGTCATTTTCTTGATCCTAGTGGGCTTGTTTCAACATATTTATACGTGTTCCCAGAAATAATCCTGAAACAAGTGAAACTGCAGTGGGATTATCTCATTCCATTGGCATTTTTTTTACATTTGTTTCAATAAAAAGCAAGATTTCAAAACTCATTAAGATACAAAATGACTTGTTGAAATGGAGATTTTTTTTCAGCATTGGAGACAAACAGTCAGAGTAGCAGCCATCATTGCTGGTGTGTTATGTATGCATATCTGGATTAAGTCCAATATGGAGCCATTTGTTTTTTCCTCTGTTTCCACTTTGTGCTCGACTCTCCCCCTCAGTCTGTCTCTCTGTCTGAGCTAACAAATCACAGTCGAGCCTGTGCATTAGCTTGATCTTCACAGGGGTATATGATATTGATCGCTGGATTTCTGTGTTATGATAAATTCATGGCGAGCCGTAGACTTCTCTCAGAGGCTGCCGGCTCATTAGATTTCTGTTGTGAGATGAGTAGAAAACTCATATCCTATTCAATAAAGTTGAATAATTGATGGAAGTAGCACTCATTTCTCCATTCAGCGCTCAAAGCATTGTCAACCTTGAGATGCTTTACTGCTCTAATAGCAGTCAGTGTTTTAATGGGTTTGGTTAATTCAGTTGTGTTAGAAATTGTAACATAAAGATCTATGTATGTATGTATCTATCTATCTATCTATCTATCTACTTACTTCTCCTTCTGGGCATAGGCTATAGAGATGGGCAAAAAGAGATATATTGTATTGCTCCAGCATGTACTGTCTTAGTGTCCAAAATCAAGTTCTCCATAGCTTCTTATTTCCTATCAGTAAATAACAGTTTTATAATATTTTTAACAAGATATTTTAGGGTGGGTTCTGATAGTTTCATAAAATATCATCATATCAAAACATCTTCACCTTAATATGCCACATTCAACTTTTACTTTTTTGTGTGAGCTCTCATTTGTTGTCAAACACAAAAGCATGTCTTTTTCAGTCCAGCAGTCGGACAAAAGAACTTCTGGCAGGTCAGATGGACAGCTGTCATGATCGAGTGTGTGTGTGTGTGTGCGTGTGTGTGTGTGTGTGGGTTGGGGGTGGGGGGAATGTTCCTTCTGCTGCAGTAGCTCCTGTTTACATTGCCATTCTCACAATGCCCTTGTAGGTGTGCTAGTCTGTCTCTGGAGACCCTCATTAGCAAGGCAGTGATGACTGGTCACTGTGAGCTGGGAGTTACACCAGGGCCCCATGGGAGATGGTCATACCAGGGTGCTAGTCTGAGCGAGAGGAGGGGGGGTTGTGGAGTTGAAAGAGCAGGGGACACAGTGGGCGCAGAGAATCTCTCCAGCGGCCCTTTTAGTCCAGATCAGGTGTCAACACTGCATGCCAGAGTTTATTTAGCATAGGGCAACAAGTTGTGAGGAAATCTGATCCTCTCAGAGATGGCGGGTTGCCTTTCCTCACACTCGAGCAGCCCTGCGGCTGGACATCGGGCCACGGTTTCCCCGCTACCAGGGGCATGCATTACTTCTTCTTCAACCACACTCACTTTTGCCCCCCCAGTATGAGGCCTGTCCAGCAACTCTTAGGTTTCACAGACACCGCTAGTAAAGCCCACTGACGACAGCCCTGTCGGCGGTGTGTGAAGCAGAAAGGGGATCGTCTGACGTGGGCCGCTCCCTGGACTTGGTGTGTGTGGAATGCCCCGGAGAAAGAGAGGAGGGCATCGCCACTTCTAAGAGGAGAGCACCACTGCTTTTGACCCTCCGCTCATCTCGGCATGTAACACAATCTGTCATCGTGTGCCACAGCAAGTTTGGGTCTTTCACTCTGATTCAACTTGAGCCTCCTCCTCCCACTATCCATCTAACTCTCCCGTATCAATCTGTCCCGGCTCAGGGCAAACCGGCTTTATCTGTCCTGATGGGTGGGGAAGATAACACATTGATTAGCTATCTGCATTCATGATTGGATGAAAATGGCAGATGGATATCATTGAAAACACTTGACTTTTGATCCTATTACCAATTACATATCTCGTCCCTGAATGATACTTTCGGTCTAGCTCATTATGGGCCCATATCCCGCATCGAGGAAAGACAAGTGGCGTCATCTGGCAGTGGCACGAGAGGTGTACCTGAACCACCGCCACTGCGCCGGGCCCTTGAGATAAAGAAAAGCACTCAGCGCTGTGTTTACAGAGCCCTTTTTAAAAAATGAGATAAATGTAAAATAAAACAACGCAGAGACCGCTCATCGCACGGCACATCAGTCATCCAGCAAATGAGAGTGAGCTGGAGTTCAAAATCACAGATGCAGTTCATGACTTGAGAGGAAAAGCCCAAATGGGGATAAATTTGTTTTATTGGTGTTGTCATGTCGAGTGTGATGAGTTCTCCATCATGCTCACTTGTTAGTGTTGCCAGAAGTGAGAAAACCTCGGGGTCTGGTAAGACACTCAGCCTTATCCACTCTCTTGGAGCCTGGTTTGGATATGAAGTGTACAGATCATGAGTATTCCCAGGATGCTCTGCTCTATCTGAGGTCATTCTGGATTGCTTTTTTTTTCCCCTCTGCAGAGCATATCCTCATTGCACGAGATGGATGAGCTCTGTTGTAAGGGTGGGATAAGTCCTCCGTGCTTTTGAGAAATGACCCCGGGCTGCCTCATTCCCTGCAGGGAGAAGTTGCAACACACAAGAAACAGGCATTCCTTCAACGGAGACCAGACTTGATGTATTGATGTAGTTCTTCATTATCTGTTAAGCTCCATCCTGTTTTATTGTGGTGTATTATGCTACCAGTCGTGCTAGTCACCCGCAGCCAAATATCTTATTTATGTAAACGGGAGGACAGGAAAGATTTATTAATAACAACTATTAATACTTTTATCTTCAAATACCCTGAGGACAAATGCATTCACAGATGCCGTATATAGCACTGAAGAGCCCTCTCTCCTTTTGTAAACACTCCTCTCATATATGACAGCATCTGTGACAGGGAGCTTGATAAACACTGTTTAAAGTAATCCGGAATGAATGATCCTCATTCGGAGATGTAGTTCAGATACTGTAAATATTGCTTTAAATGGGTTTACACGTGGAGGTGAGACTGCACTGGTTAATGCAATGTGAGGCTCGTGGTGTGGGCCTCAGTGCACAGCTGATGCTGCAGTAGCCTTGGCTGTGGCCTCTCACAGCCACTAGCCATCTTTGTTTTTCCACTTCTTTTTATAACACTTCACGTTCAGTTTATTCTCCCTTCTTATGGCTTACATTAGAGTCTGGCACCCGAGTCGCCAATAAAAATATTCTTAATATTTGTATACATTATCTTTCTACTTATAAATTTACTGCTTTCACAAGAACA
>OMLF01028400.1:5340-26266 GCA_900302615.1 Holocentrus rufus
CTCCCCCCCCTCCTCTTCCGCTGACTTCTCTGCCCTTGCATCCCTCTGTTCCTCTGCCCGACTCTTCATCTCCTTATTCCCTCTGATCTCTCTCGCTCCCTCTCTCTCTCTCTCTCTCTCTCTCTCCTCAGTCCCTAGAAGATCTGGAGGAGGCGAAGCGTAAGAAGAAGAAAGAGAAGATGGGGCTGGGCTCGCTGTCGCGTGTCTTCGCCCGGGGCAAGCAACGCAAGTCCCTGGACCCTGGTTTGTTTGATGGTACTTCAACCCCTGATTACTACATAGAGGAAGATGCAGACTGGTAAAACAAAAAAATACATGTCTGAGCAAACCACCTGGAGAGCCTTTGTGGCAATTAGTGGAAGAGAGCATAGTGTTGATGTGTGTATGTGGGAAGGTGGATGAGTCAGTGTTGCGTCAGTGTGTATGGACTTGCTCGTGTGTGTGTGTGTGTGCGTGCATTCCCACGTGCATACATGCAGATGTGTGAGTGTGTGTGCATGTATGTGTCGTCCATGGTCGGAGGCCATGTCAGAAGCCTGAGGCGCGTCTTGCTTCGCTGAAGTGTAAACCTTACGAGCAAATTGCACCTGTATGTATGTACAGTACTGTAAATAGAGAGGGCAGTGTGACACAGCTAAGATGTGGATATGTTCTATTGTATCTGCCCTCCAAAATGGCTGTGTTATTGGTTCTTTTAATTGTTCTTTACATTTTGACTTTTGTTGTTTTCAATCAACTGGAAACTTGAAGGACTGCTGTACATGTAAATAACAGTTGATGTGCACTTTGTGCTTGTAAATGTCTCTTTGTCCTGAATGCCTTTGTTTTTTGGACATGCCCCCTCCCTCCAAACCCCTTTCCCTCACTACCTTTTAACTTAAACTCCTCCTTGTTTATTGTCCTGCTTGGTCATCCCCTTTCACACTGCCATGATGAGATCAGTTTCCTGTAGGCAACATGCAGACTCCTCAAATCCACCTCCAATTTGGTTGTACCACGCTTCCCTCAACGCCCAACAAAACTGCAGAGCCACTCCTTGATGTTTGCTCCAATCAGACTTCAAAGACACCGCTAAGCAAGGATTAAGCTTTCTCTGCAGAACTATTTGTTCCATTGCAACATGAAGCCAAACAGGAAATGTAAGGAACTGACCGATGTGTTTACTATCTGTTAAGAAGCATGTGGGATATGCATGCATGTAGCCCTGGTACCTAATTGCATGGTGAACAAGACCTTTACCCTATTAAACAGAAATGTCTCTCTCTGGGTATGCTGTTGAAAAGGTGATAGATAGATTGTCTGTAAAAAAAAAAAAAAAAAAGAAAAAAAAGAAAAAAGAGAGGTCAGTTACTGATTTTGTGATGTTTATTCATGATTCATGAGTAAAGTGAAATAAAGAATCTGAAACCTGAAAGGCACACCGTTCAAAATGACATCACAGAAAAATTAGGAAAGATCAGCTTCATATTTCAGCCAATTTGCGGTAATTCAGATATACTTCATCTTACCATTAACTATTTTCCAAACCATACTTGTAGATGTTTGAATTTATTCTTTTTTATGCATTTCTCTGCTAAAAAAATAGTACCTGAAGAAAAGATTGTTTTTAGAGCTTCATTCAGATATCCATCGACTTCTAAACATTGGTACAAATGTTAACCAGACAGAATTTTAAGGAACGTTTATCACCTGAATGTTTTGAATTTTAAAAAATAGTTCAAATGAGTAAAAATTCAAAAGTCTATTAAAGCACGGGATGCTTTGAAAAATGGTCAGTAGTAAAGTAAAGTAAGTCAGTGATCATAGAGAAAAGCAGCTCTCCTCTTTCCATCATCAAACCTAAATTATTTCACTCACTCAGAAAGATGGATATTATAATAGTGTAGTTAATAATAATTTCTTCTCATACTGGAAAAGTCATTTTAGCAATAAATTACACCTGTTATCACAAAAGAAACAGTAGCATAACCTGAAATCAATTATGATTACTTTTAATTGATACTAGATATCAAAATGATGGTCAAGACTTAACGAACCCCCAGGAATTAAATCCTTTTACTAGAAAACTGTAGCTTCGAGGCTCGAGCATGGAGTAGATGTTAAATAAACTATTTAAAACAGTAACAAGTGCCATCCCTGGAGGTTTCAAACCAAATTTAAGCAGGCTAATCACACTGATGCAAATGTATACCTTTTCCCATGACCTCGTGAACTCTCCAGAAATTCTCATGCAGAGTTCAGGCCATTGCTGAAAAAAGCAATTAACTGTGTGCCAAAGGTTAATAGTGTTTCTCCAAGCAGAAGAATTACCATAGAGTTGGATTATTTTCATCCTTTCTTTGGATTGAGCTGGAGTCTGCACTGCCCCCCAGGAAATCTTTTCTCTCCCTGATATTTAACTAACACCGGGTTTTTGTCAGTTTCACCTGAAACAGTATAGAGACACAGATTACATTGAAACTGTATTTAACCACAATGCTTGTCAAAACACGGTCCACATTAGCAGTGAGAGGATTATGATTTAACCCTTAGCTCAACCCACATATGGACTCAGAGATACTGGATTTAGATGTAATTCAATAAGCTAGCTCAAACATAGGTCTTAAAATAAAGCTTTTAGGAGCAGCAGCAGGTTTCTCAACCTGTCAGTTCAACCGCTCATCTTCAGTAAACATTAGGAAACTAGATGTAAATCATGGATAACTTTTCTCATTCAACCAACCTTGATAATCCTCTCCTGATTAAAATACCATATCAAATGAAAACTGTATCGTTTTATGTTTTGAGCCAAGGTCTCTCTCATGTTTTTTTTTTCCCTTCTCTCAAATATTTTACTTTTTGTAAATGAGATAACATTACAGAAATGAAATTAATATTATTATTATTATTATTAAAGAGTTTATTTAAAGTCAAAGATGTAGGCCTCGCTGGAGGACTTCTATTTTGAAGTCCTGAGATGTTTAGAAGTTGGATAGTAGCAGAGAACTTTTAAAGGCATGGAAACAAAATTACGCTCAAAAGAACTAAATGAGAAAATAAGATTATTTTAAAATAAAATAAATGACGTTGAATTTCCATGTGGCTGTCCTCTCTTTCCCTATGTTTATGTTTGTGTGTGTATTTGTTCATTTGTTGTGGTATGGCTCTAATCCTAATACCTCCCTTTACGCTGGGGGGGCTGCCATCTTTAACATATGCGTGACAGCTTCCCTCAGCCCTGCAAGTCCATCTGTGACAGGACTGTATCCCAAAAGCCTCCAAATGGCCTCCTTTCCTCTTTTTCCCCACTTTTACCTCATTATTCACACCGAAAAGATTTTCCTCTCAACATTGGATTAAATGATCAGGAAAAAAAAAGGAGATGGAAAGGAAGCCATCACAGATTGTTGGGACAAAACTCATATGTGTCAGCACATGGTGTCAATAACATTCTGCTTTGATTTGACCCCTAACCTCTAATACTGACCTCTGTTGTCTGACCTCCCCTGGACTCGCAACACAGTCATGTGACCCAAATAATCAATTCATCCGAGTGAGACTAAATTCACTGGTTCCAATCACTTCCAAAATTAATGGTGATGGGTTGCAAACTGTGTTCGCAGATGCCTGATAACTCACAAAAACATCAAAACATGACCCTTGAATTGAGCCCTTCTTCAAGTTGAATGATGTTGAAAATTTGGTTTTTGAATATCATATGATCCAACTGGAATACAATACCATCCTGAAACAGTTATGTGCAATATAATATGGTTTTGAGGGCGCTAGCAGCTGTTTTTGTTGTTTACTGACTTTATTCCCACAGTGGCCATTTGAACCCAGAACTCTCAGGATGGGAAACCTGGAAGTTTGGCACCTTGTGTACTTCAATACACAAGTGAGGACTTTATATATATATCGAAAAGTTGTTAAATTAGCAAACTATCTTTGTAAACTGCTTGAATTTAGCAGAAATGTTAGCTAGCAGGGTCCCATGTTCTCAAACTGAAAGCAGCTCCATGTTCCCTGTTCAACATAAGAAAATTAATGTCAGTACCACTGATATAATAACAAAAATACATAGTCAGATAATGTTCAGTAAATAATATTCACTTATCAACAGTTTGCAGTGTTTATCTATGTGTTCTTGAATGAGGAGCAGCTTTTCCATAAAGACCATTTCGGATATTATTTACTGACCGTGTACTTTCAGAATATGCATTTTTATTAATATACCTAAGGTATGGAAATTATTCTTCTTATTTTGTTAAGGGAGTTTTGGATTGAGGGAACATAGAGCTGTTTTTAGTTTGACAAAAATAAAAATTGAGGGAACATAGATCTTCCATAACATAGATATGCTCCCTAGCTGGCTCACTAACTGCTTAGCAACTCAGGCCAGACTGTTAGTTATAGTGGGCCAAATAAATATGAACCTATGTCATTGTGAACTCTTGAGAAATATTTGTTTCTTATACATTTTTCTGTGGGGAATCAGTGAAATAATAGATTCTGATTCCCAAAGTTTGTATGATGTGCATCTTGATACACAATAGTCATGGAGACATAGGCAGGTGGAGTTTTCCACCCAAATGTGCCAGCAGTTTAAAATGGCTGTCGTGGGAATAAGGTCCACAAAGAAAAAAAAATGAGAGTTACCTTTATGGACTAATTAATCTTTTCTTATGAGAACTGTACATACTGCTATATTCTCTCCATGCGAAAGGACAAACAATCCCTCACAGGGTTTATAAACCACTTCACAGTAGACCAGCCACACAGCTGAGATGTTCCTCTAACCCACTCATTCTCAATGAGTTTTAAAACAAGATAAGAGGTATGTGTCTCCCAGAGGACCCAGTTCTCAGGTCACAGAATGACCGGTCTCCAAGGCAACCATTTGACCTTCAAATGGGTGTCACACAGTCAAGTCTGCAGGTCTGAGTGCGCCAAGCTCCCAGTGGGTCTCCAGTGTCTGAAAAGAGACCTTGTATCTGCACGATAGTGCATTTCTGGTGGAAGAGCAAATCCATTCAGCTCAATATGAATTGCTCTCAGAGGAGCACTTAGCAGAGCACCTTCCGCTTATGCATTGCTCATAAAAGCATCCAGCCCAAGATGAATTACTCAAGTCATGTTTAATAAAATCCTTTTATTTGGGCTTCAGAGTCATTCAACTAGGGCTTTATTTTTGAATAAATATAGTGCAATAGGTTACCCGAAAACATTTTAAGAAAATGAATGGGATGAGGAGGACTAAGGATTGCACCTGCAATGCAGTTTTATTGGCAGAGATGTGAGAATTCCTTCAACCAGGCATGAAGTAATTTTCTCTCCTGCACAGTCTTTACAGGGCTGTAGGTCCCGTCTTGTGGTGGTCTTAATTGCTTCCTTGAGTTCTGTATCTTTCTTCGCTGGGAACAACAGAAACCAGGGAACACAGCCAGAGAGAGGACTATCATGAAAAAAAAAAAAGAATGTGGATTGGTTTGTTTGAGCGATGAAAGCCCATCTGAGATCCCAGGTACCTGTTAGGTGCAGATAGAGAGCATATTTCAGCATTGATTCTCCTCTCTCTATTGTTCCATGGAGGCAACTGTTGAAATAAAGTGAACGTTGAGACTTGAGGACCCAACAGGGAGGACAATTGCTCTCTGGATTCTGTTGCCTTCGGTAGCTCTTTTGTTTACTACAACTAAAACAGAAATTTCTGCCATCACGTGAATGTTTTTGTCCAAACTGTTGCAGCACCATACAGTTTTAGCATTGATCGCCCCAGTGAGAGACAAATCCCCAAACCTGGCAGTGTTTACCTGATGAGCCATGCAGGTACAATAGAAGTCAGTCTTCATCTAAGAATAGTAATTTCTAGTAATTTGTTGGCAGGGGAACAGAAAGCTTTATTTAGATGTGTGTTGTTTGGGTGGATGATGCGGCCTAGATTCATTAATAAGCTAGGGTGGAGATGACGGTGTGTGTCATTAGTGTGTATAGTGCCCATGCAGCATTGTTTTATCCTGAAGACTGCATCAGGAATAGTGTAAGCCTAATAATTTTTAATACAAAATGTCATAATTGAAGGGAAATGACATATTGTTGTAATACCATCTTGTTATATAGCAAGATTAGATGTTCCTATTGTGATGACTGACAGTCAGTAATGGGCTCGGCACACAAAGCAAGCAACACCTCATCCCGTCTCTGGACAAGCCACGCCTGCAGGCATGCTCACTTCAAAATGTTTAACATCAAGGCGATGGCAGTATATAAAACATCAAGGCGCTGCACGGTGCTGCGTCTTCTCCCCAGCCCACAAACGGTCCTAGATTGCCCCCCACTGGTAAACCCTGAGATGGTTTTCACACCGCTGAACTAAAATGAACTAAGTACAGGTGAACTGAAATGAACCAAAATGACTGCATAGCTGGCTGATACTTTACCGGCCTGATTACTCGTCCACACATGGAAACTTGTTGTGAAAAATGTAAACAGGAAATATCTGGGCCAGCTCAGTACAATAACAGGTAAGCACTGCAACTCTCCAGGGAATTCACATGCACAAAACTAATTTAAAGGGGCTTTGAGTATACATTCACAAAACACCCTGAGTAATTTGTAGCAGAAGTTAGTTATGTGATCTTCGTATATCAGCACAGATAACAGGAATTTCAGCATTGCAGGCTCTTTGTTTCCGTGCAACAGTTGCTACAAGCTAATTTAGCCAGATGAGTCATGTTAAATCAATTGCTCTAACAGCTGCCTATTTAATGAATTTGCAATTGGGAAGCTTGTTTATAAAAGTGGCAACTTTATTTACATCATCCCTGATAAGCTCTTGACTTGTTATCATGCAGTCAAAAGTATAATACCTTGTTTAAAGTGAGTCTGTTTTGAGGAAACGAGGTGCCACCAAGCTCAACCTGGCTAATTTTATTTTATGCTGAACTGATTTTAACTGAATTCAATCTGTAGTAACACACTTTTGTATTGCCCACTGCACCCACCACCACCTCTGCCTTCACTCACGCCCACAACGACCTCACCCACATGTCTCCCCCTCCCCTCACCCGCCTACCCAGACTCTGACAGTCTCTCCAGCCCCACCCGTCACAGTCTCAGCCTCTCAGATGGATCGGAGGACCAGCTGGACCGCCTCCAGCAGGTGGAGCTGGCCAGGACCACACCCATGTCCCTGTGGAGGGCGGGCACTGTGCAGGCCTGGCTGGAGGTTGTCATGGCGATGCCCATGTACATTCGCACCTGCTCAGAAAATGTCAAGAGCGGCAAGGTGGGGCACAAACAATCTAAATAACGTAAGATGACCTCTCTGCTTGATAAGGCCATAGGACTGTGTATTTACCACCATATTACTGTTATTTGCTCATACAGGTCACTTCGTTCCTGTGGTTTTGGTTCAAGTTTGAATAGTGCAGCGTAACAATGCCACCCTGACATTTTGCAGGTTTTGCTGGGCCTGACAGATGAGGACCTGGAGCTGGGTTTAGGTGTCAGCAGTTCCATGCATCGCAGGAAACTCCGCCTGGCCATCGAGGATTACAGGGATGCTGAGAACGGCAGAGGGTGAGGGAAGAAAACAGATGCTTCTCTATAACTCTCAGTGTGACAGTACTGTAAATATACAAAGCATGGAAGTGTGAGAGTGTTAGGGGGCCATCTGTTGGTGATATATGGTCAAGGCATGTGCATAATGACATCTGGGACTTTCAGCCCTTATCAGAAATATTCTGATTATGCAGATTCATTTACCCTGTTAGACTCCAGGAGTTTGCTTGTGGATTTTTACAAATTTGACACAACTAAGACATTGAAGTTTTTTTAATTTTTACACAAATTAAAAATTTTTGACTCATTTTGAAACATTTTCACAAATTTGACACAAATTCTAAACAAATTGATAGAATTTTAAGAGGTTAAATGAGACATTTTCAATATCTTTGCCAGTATTTTATTTATTTACTTATTTATTTAGCTTATTTTAGTCAGTTCAGTGGTTTGCTGTACTGCAAGGATTAAAATATGATATACAAGTTGTAGCACATCTTCTGCACTTAATCACTTTGAGACTTGGGGAAAACCAGGATAAAGGGAATATTTAATGTTGTGAATGCTAGTATTGCATGTTATGAAGAAATACATCTTCCCTCCCTGCAGTTTGTCCAAGGCTGCAGACATGGACCACCACTGGGTTGCCAAGGCCTGGCTGAGTGACGTGGGCCTGCCTCAGTACTCGCAAGCCTTTCACACCCACTTGGTGGACGGGCGCATGCTGAACTCCCTGACGCGGCGCGACCTCGAGCGACACCTCAACATCAACAAGAAGTTCCACCAGGTCAGCCTGCTGCTGGGCATCGAGCTGCTGCACTCGCTCAGTTTCGACAAGGAGGTATGTGAGAATTTATTGCACACAAGCAGATGCTCATATGGTAGGTAAAGGTTGGATGAAGAGGATTTTGTTCTTGGTGTTTGTGTGTGTTTCAATACTTTCCAGGCACTTCAGAATCGCCGGATGCAGTGTGAGCACCAGAATGCGGATCCTCTGGTATGGACTTCTCACCGCGTCATCAGATGGATCAGAGATATCGATCTCAAGGTGGGGGCAGATATATTAAAACAATTTCCACACTGACCGCATGCAAAGCTTTCAGTTAACAGGTTTAACTTGTATGCAAATGATGCATGTGCTCGTTTATGCTCTCATATTGACACTGACGCTTACACTGGCAATAGTCACAGTACAATATGTGCAGTCATGTTAAAGCATTAATGAAACAATAGCACTCAAGTGGCACTAATGTATTGAGAGTTATATAATGGTAACGTGGTATTGTGGGGAATGTAGGCCATTTTGTTTACTCAGTGCTCCTTATCTCAGGAGAGTGATAGAAAGCCTTTGTTGTTGTAATTCTAAGCTGCTACTAGTTGATTACAAATCCTTTGAGACTGGAGCTTCAATGCAGATGCTGTAATATGAATATCCCAAGTCAACATTGTCTAGAGTCTTGGCACAGGAAAACCTGTTTCCATTATACGGCATGACAACATTCAGGCTGCGCGGAGATAAGGCCGCTTTGAACTTACATCCTGTTAATTTCCTCAGGAGGTTTGAATTTAAATTGATATCAAACACCAACAAAAGAATCAATATACTGTATGATCTCTCACAGAGAAAGTTAAGCATAATATTTGAGAGAATATCACCTTTTGCCCTCTGGCCGTGATTTTTTTTTTTTTTTCCTTGAATGAAAGAAGTGACTTTTTTGGCCCTCCCCCTCTCTGCCCAGGAGTATGCTGATAGTCTGCAAAACAGTGGAATCCATGGAGCTGTCATGGTGCTTGACCCAACTTTCAACACGGACACCATGGCAACAGCACTGGGAATCCCCAGCAGCAAGCACATGATTCGCCGACACCTCGTTGAAGAGATGAAGGCCCTGATTGGCCCGGCAAGGTGAGGGGAGGGAGAGACACAAGATATTCAAGTTAGACCTGAGCCACAGTGCCAGACATAATTGTGTGTGAGTTGATTAATCACACAATTACACTGATGACACCACACAATGTCTGTGGGATTCTGTATCACACATGGCTGTTGGCGACAGTGGAGGGTGAATATTGTGGATGTGTGTGTGTTCATCGACAAAGTGGATTCTGGTGTCTGCTAAATGCTGTTTGATCGCCCACACACTGCTCCTTGTCTCGCTCCCTGCAGGGCGAATGCCAAGCAGGACTATGAGCGGCTCGGTCTGGGAACACCACCCACCCTGCTCCGCCAGAGCTCCCTGGGCCGGGCACCCAGCTCTGCTGGCCGACACACTGATGACGAAGGCTCTCTGAGAAGGAGGGCCGTCAAGGTGGGAAAACATGACCAGACTGGGCAACTTTAGTCAAAATGTTTGTCTTGGCTGGAGTGGAAGTCTGTTTTCTGACATCAGAATAAGATCAGATTCAGAATTATCTTTATTTGGAAAATAGAACGAGTGCAAAGACATGGATTAGGTTAATTACTGTTGGCACATTATGAAACAGTCAAGCAATTAAAGATTGACACACAAGGTGCACAACAACACATACCAGGACTTAGTGTAGCAGCACTGGCATGATGTGGTCATGGTTGAATAGGACTAATTTGTGAATGATGTAAAACAAAACAGCTTTGAATTGTACAAAATATAACTGGGTAAACAAAATTCATAAGATGAATAAATAACACGGCAAAAGAGGACTTCATTTGCAAAAACAGATCCCATTCCTTAGAAAAAGAAAGTTCACGTACAAGTGTTGTATGTAATGCTTTACACAACATACTTTCTTCCAGTTGCAGATGTTTATTTTTGCAAATTAACCCTTTAACTATTTCCCCAATCTTCTCTCTATAATTAATGCAAATTGATCTTTACTTGGTCACACCGATAAATCTTGCAGCGGTTAAAGCACAAAGAAAAAGAAAAAAGTTTGAATTTGAGACAGAAATGAAACTAACTTGTTTTCCCACTGCTTACATCCCAGCCTCCTGTAGGGTTCAGCCCCAAAGCCCACAGTGGGCGGGACCTGAGTTGCCATAGCAGCTATGGCTCGCTGCCTCGGGAGGGTCGGGACGAGACCCCGCCCAGGACCGAGGGGAGCCCGATCCGCGGCTACACCAGTATTGAGGTCACCAACGTGTGAGGTCATCAGGGTGCGACGAACACCATGCGACATCAGCTTCATTGCATCGAAATCCACATCATGGACATTTGTCTTCCATGTGCAGCTGAACAAAGGATGTTCATTTTTCTAAGCTGAGCCTTTAATGGACAGAATGCACTTTTTTAGAGGGGGAAAGTTTTTTTTTACCAGTTTGCTGGTCTAAGAAAAACTTTTTACATCTCATTGGGGGTATTTGACCTTTTTGAGGGCACTGATTTCTACTCCTCAATGGCAGATCATGAGATGAAGGAGGACTCAAGCTAAATGATGATTTATTTTTCTATTTTCCTTGTGTAAATGGTTCTTTGTAAACCAGGAAGCGACTCAGCCATTTGTTTTCTTGTTTATTAGTTCTTATTAACAAGCAGTCTGTTTCTCTGAGGGAAAATAAAAGATAAAGGGACAGATTGTTTGTATGTACAGGGTACTTTAGTGAATCAACTAACAGGACAAAAGAATATGACAAAAAAAAAAGAGTCATTTTTATAACAGTGTAAAATGTTTCATTCAGTTCTCTTTCAGTAACTACTGTCTGTGATGCCTTGTCAACGTAGCTGAGGACATTGAAAACAAAAGACTTGAACTGAATTGTCAGTGATTATAGTGTATGTTTCATAGCAGTTTTTCAGCTTGCACATTTACACTGTTGTGTCTAAACAAAACCGGCACCATCCTCTGATGTTTTATACTGTACAATAAATGTGGCACAAATATCATCAGATCATCGACAAAAAAAAGAAAAAAAAAGAAGAAGCCATTAAAAGATTACTGCTGAGTTGTATGTTCATCGATGTCTATGGGCTTAAAAGAGGAGGGGGTACAGCTGTGTGAGAGTCATCCTCATGATAAAATAAAGACGATGTGTCAAATGTCTTTGCCCTGTTGCATCATCTTCAACAGGAAGCAGCAAGGGGAAGTATGAATGTGTGTGTGTGTGTGTGTGTGGTTCAGTATCTACAGGATAACAGTTTTGGGAGCCCATATCTATGTGCTGATATGTGTGACAGGATGGTGATGTAGTGGTTTTCAAAGTGGGGCCTGGGGACTTCCAGGGGTCCTGAAGTGAAAAATAGTTTAATTTTAGTTAATTCACTAGAAATAATTGTGATTAAAACCGAAATATGTAAGGAATTATTTAATCTTATGTTTTAATCTCACAACTTTGAATCTCTTTGTCTGGCATCTAAACAATTTAATACTAAGTTTTGTGTTCATGTCAGTGTCCCTGTAGGGCAAAATCAGTTCAAATGGGGGTCTGCAGCTTGAGGGTCTGGATCATCAGAAAGTTTGAGGTCTGCCGTGGTCTCTCATGGTGCTGGTCTCTGCTGGACACGTCGGCTCTGGTCCCTGTTAGTACCTTCACACAGTAAAAACTGATGCAACTTCTTCCTTGTACGTATGATAGCTGTATCATTGTGGGAAGTGAGGGATGATGACACACCGCAGAATTACACAGAAGAGACGGCAGACCAAACATTTCTTGGCTATCCACCCATGGTTTGAAAAAAAAAAGAACCACCACAGGAGAATCAGTCATGCAGGTGTGTTAGGTGAAGGTGCAGGGGAGACATCAGACTTACTCAAGAGTGACACACACATCGGAGTAATCTGATTGCATGAGTCATATCCAGCCATAAAACCAAGACAAACAATGACATGATTGTACGTGAATGAATGCATGCGCCACTGCTGTGATTCCTCCCGGGTGACCGGAATATTACACAGGAGATTACAACAAAATCAATGCAGCGTTTCTTGAAATATATGGTGAGGCAATACGGAACTAATTTTATCCAGGTTTTTACTGTAACTTCTTCTTTCGCTAATTGCTGACATGCAGCATCAGTTGATTTGATTACAGGCTGACAGTATTGAAGACAGAATACTGCCAAATGTAATCAAGGCTGGTTTATTGGTCCTCTCTCTCTCTCTCTCTCTCTCTCTCTCTCTCTCTCTCTCTCTCTCTCTCTCTCAGGGAGATCAGAGGAAGAAAACCTCCCCAGACCCCAATACAAAGGAAAGAGTGCTGTTCAACAAAATAGACCATGTCTGACAGTATTTTTGTCATTATTATGAAACCGCAAGTGAACACCCATTCTTCACACACACACACACACACACACACACACACACACGCATAGTTCTATATTTCTTGAACTAAATGCATCAGTCCTCATGGTTATCACAGTCCTAACTGCTCAAAGGAAGGAACATGATTGGTACTAACTTGCCTGGCACTGTGACATATTTATAAAGAGGAAGTGGCCTACAAGCAGAAATTATGGGCCTTACTGGCAAAAACATAGTTTCATTTTTCACTGGAAAATTACTAAGTGATTAAGTAATTTGTTATTTGTGCAAACTAGGGGTTAGGAAACATACAAATACATCAAATACATTAATCCACCTCCATTGGATAAGGCTTGACCCCAAGGAACTTGGTAAAGGATTAAGACTGATGTGCCAAAGACAAACAGAGGAAAACCTGAGATGAAAACAGCCATCCTTTTGCATTCTGTGACTGATCACGAAACACTTGAATTAAATTGTGAATTCTTCTGTATGTAAATCTTCACCCAAGGCCATTTCTCCAGGTCTTGGGTGACTAGGGCATCTTTATTGGCATGGTCAGGGGTGGCCAACTGGTCCTCTAGGAAGAAGAGATAAACAAAACAAAACTGCATTCCCGCTCCTTTTAACGCACCAGTCATCAAAGGCATGGGAAAAAGAAGATAAACCTATTCAAATGTTTCATGTGTGCAGTTACTTCTCAAATTTATTGTCGCAAATGGCTCAAAAACTATCTGCGTCTGTCACCATAACCGACAATGAAAGGGTTAAAAGTGGAAGTAGTACTTGCCCCCTCCCTCCCTCGCGCTCTCGCCGGACCCATCCGTCTGAGAAGAAAGTTCCCGATTACCAACAACGCGTTTTGCCTCCTCAGTTTTTTTTTTTTTTTTGTAACTCACATCCGTGTAGACAAAGTTCGGAACAAACTGCGAAAGTCTCGGTTTTGAAGAGAAGAGGCGTCTTCGACAAGATATCCCGGACCTTTTTTTGAAAAATAATGCAAAGGTAAGTGCGGCGGATGTACACACTCCCCGATGAAATCATCTATTACACCCCCTCGAAATGTGGCAACCTCAGGCTAACTTAAAACAAGAGGGTCTGTAGCTAACCGATGTTTTGCTTCAATGCAGGAAATGATTTAACTTGTATCATCTTTTGTGTATACATGCCGCCCATTGCGTCGTGCACAAACTATTTTCGTGAAACCAACAGCGTACTTGTTGGAACTAGGGTAAAAACTGAGCCTGTATTTCTGACCTGATTTCAGTGGCTCACTGTTAAACTTATATAATCCAGGCTGCTGATAAAACGCGTGGGAATTTAATGCCAGGGTAGGGCTCAGTCCCATAGACTCTCTTCATACAGCTCAGCATAACACACCAGCAACTTTTGACCCAAACAATGATGGTGAAAAATTTCGCAAACTCTTTCTGAGGATGAGGTAGATGACTCATTTAAGGTTTTTTCCACTCCAGTCTGCACATAAATGCTGTTTGCTGTTTTAGGCTATGTGGCTATTTGGTATAAGTCCACAAACTTACCTCACACACACACACACACACAAATTACATGGTGCAGGTCAGTGTGGAATGTCAGCTTTAGAACTAAGCCAGCAAGTTCATTCTTTAATGTAAGATATGCACCATGGAGAAATCCTAAGTGCTTGCAGTGCAGCTTGGACAAGAAAAGTCTGCAACAAGCTGACACTTGACATGTTGTTCACACACTAAAATGCTCTTTTGCAACACTGTGTTGCACATAGACTTATAGACAGTTATGGCCTTTGCTGGTGTGTGTAGGCTAGTAGAGGCCAGTTCTCGCTGCATCTCAGTGATTTCATTTGTGTCCAGCTGTCATGAAGAGGGCGGGGTGTAAAGCTCATGCCATACATTCCTCAGCAAGAGGGTATCTCCGATTTTCAACAGGCTTCACTAACTTCAGTCCAGTCTGAGTTTCACTCTCTCACTCTGTGCAGGTCTGGACATGAGGGCCCAGACCCTTTACACCCAGCGTTCATGCATTAACAACAATCTGTAGGAGTATCAAAGGCAAATTGCATAACTAGGCTGTTATACAAAGGCATGGTCAGTTGACAAAAGTAAATGATTGTACAGCTTTTAGGTAGACAGTTATTGCTTTACAGTAAATCAGCAGTGATGTCTGACTTCCGTCTGAGCAAATTAAAAAGCTTCCTGCACTCCTGCACGGTTACCCTTTGGTCCTTTGACAAGAAAGCATAAACAAAAATTACAAGGTGGCCATATAATATGATTAGTCTGTTTGTTTTTATCTAGTGCGGCATGTCTTGGCAGCAGAAAAGAAGTTTTAATTTTATTATTTTATTCGGGCTTTTCCAAGATACTAAACATGTGGACTTCTTATTGTACAGGGGGCAGGGTTTTAACGGTCACACTGTTGCTGGTCTTATCTACCCTTGTAATGTCTTGATGTTGGGCAACAGGCGCCTCTGTTGGGCCGTGCAGGGAAGTCTACTATAAATTTTTACAATAAAACACACCCAATACGTGGGAGCCTCTGTGGGATTTGCCCACAGTAAAATTGATAACTGCATGCTTGAGCTCTCGTAAGGAACAAAGCTCTGGCCAGACAGTAGCAGCTGGGTGTGCAGGAATCTCTCTCTTTAATATAAGAGCTCTGAGTGGTGAGAGCATATCATTTCAGATACCGGCACACTTGCTCTGCCTTTTCTACCGTCAGGCTTGTTCAAATGTAAGTAGTTATTTTTGAATGTGACATTAGGTAGGAACAGGATGTTCATTTACAAAGTCAGGGGACTTTATGTTTGTTTTTCTGATATGGATGTTATGCGGTATGTTATCTTCATTTTTATACAGACCTAATACTCTACATTTCTCCCTACAGTCTTTGACCTCGAGCAGAGCAGCAGGTCTGACCCGAGCCGTAGGACTGACAAAATGCGCACCAGTGTTGCCGGGCCACCAAGCCCCACTGGCAGTGGGGGCACCGGCAACAATAACGACAACAACAACAGTGGAAACTCGGGTTCCCAGTATGCACTGTGCGCCCTGGGGGTTGGACTAGTGGCCCTGGGCATTGTTATGATTGTGTGGAGCGTGGTACCTGCAGACGCTGGCGCGACTGGAGGAGGCGATGGCGAAGGCAAGCCGGACAACCGCCACAAAGCGTCCTCTGTGGCCTTCATCTTAGTGGGGTCTGGGGTGGCCATGCTGCTGCTGTCCTTATGTCTCGGGATGAGGAACAAACAGCTGGAGCAGCTCAGGCTCCTGGAGGCCCAGAACCAGGGAGGAGCGGTGGCCTCAGATCCAGTGGACAGAGAAACGTGAGTCGAAAACAACATCTTAGCAATAAGAATATTCTGGTTTCTAGATGCCCAGTGCTGTTATGTCCTCGAACAGAAGGCTCAAAATCATTTTTGAACCCAAAATAGCAGATTGATCTGAGTAAGTTGCCATTTTAGCAAGTTATTTAGTCTAGCACTGAGTCTTAAAAGTTTGCCTGCTTTAAAACAAGTGAAACAATCTGGTTAGATAATTTCACTTCTTTCCAATATGGTCTCACCTGTTTAAAGATTTTTCCTCAAGCAAGTGACAATCGTGAAATTATTTCATGTTTAGTATTTTAAGAATCAGTTGTATTCACTTCTATTTTTGACCATGATTGTAATAGATTATACATTAACCAACACTTTGTAGCTCCAACACTGGAACTGATAGTGTACTCTTGAGGCCATTCAATATATATCGGCTGCCCCATATTATTAGCTCATCACAGTATATTAGCTGGTATTAAAAAAGGTGCATACTGCAGTAAAAAGCACTTGAGATCATTTAGAAACAGTGTTAACATCCAATAATTTGTCCACCAGACTTCATTGTTTCTTTGTATAGCAGTGTGTGCTCAAGTCTACTCCTGTATGATAATTGAAGTCTTGACATTCATGCCTGTGTTTCTGTGAATCTCTCCAGTGCTGAGGAACAAGCCCGGCGTTTCGCTGTGCCCAGTTATGAGGAGGCGGTGGGCAGCGGTCAGTACCCCGTCCGCCAGAGCAACCTGCGCCACAGCTCCTCCCAGCTGCCCTCCTACGACGACCTGGTCCAGGTGGACAGGGTGCAGTACGAGAACGAGGGCTCGGAGGTCTCGCCCGCAGGATCGCAGCCGGCTCCCGGTCCCGCCGCCGGGGCGTCTGCGTCCAACCGTAGACCTGCGAAAACCGGCCGCAAGCTCCTCCCGCTCAAGATCCGCAGGATTAAATCGGAGAAGCTGCCCATGAAAAATGCTGATCATCCTCAGTCAGCGGCGGGAATCAGTATAGAACCGCTCACGCCGCCGCCGCAGTATGAGGACAAGGTGCCTCCTCTTTGAGACGAGGTGGTCCGCGGTCAAAGCAAGTTACTGCAACTCCTGGAATCCGTTGTGATTGCCTTTTATGGATCTGCCGTGCCATGCAGACGCGTCAATAAGGCACTTGAGATAATAACTCCTCACAGAGCGTTATCAGTGGCACTTTGTTGAAAAATACCTGTCCAAATTCCAAGTTTCAAGCCAAATCACTCCAAAGAATTGAACAACAGACTTTTTGTTGTTTTTTCGGATCTCACTGGATATCTGAGACGGCATCAGAATTGTTGAACAAAGACGCTGGATGCTTTCTAGAGTGTGATGGATGAAGTTCAGATTGTCACACTAAGGCACATTGGAGAAAGGCCCTCACCAAATATAATCATCCTCTGTGTCAGCGTATCAGTATATGTAACATCTGTGCATTACTCATTTGTAGCGTGCACAGCATCTGTGTGAGCTGGCAGTGCAGTTTGGCGTAAGGCCTCGCTGTGGGGTTAGAGTGAGAATTTGTGTGTGCACACTTACACAGATCTGCATTGGGCACTCGTTTTATGAAGGGGCTTCATTATGGGCAGTGATTCTCCTGGATCATCTCTTGCTGCCAGCAGTTTACCGAGCACAGGCCCCACAGAGAGCCACTGTGGGCTGTACATACTGGATAGGACTGGCAGGATGTGGCATCATGCTACAGTTCACAAAGCCTGTTTGTGTTAAAGGAACAGTTCACCCACAATACACACAAAAAAAGATGTTTTCTCTCTTGCCAGTAGTGCTCAATCACTCAGCAACTATCTGTCCATCAGATAGTTGCTGTGTGATGGAGCAAGAATTTCAGTCTTTCGTAATTGTCCCTGTTTTCCTCGGACCCTGGTTTTATTGGGGTTGGATGGGCGTTCGTTTGTGGAGCTCAAAAAATTTACACGTGGAAAAAATCAGCAGCAACAGCTCTTTCCCAAAACAATGACACGGATGCTCAGAGTAATCCACAGCCCTCAGGGGTGAAGACTTTCATCAGGAACTATTTCCTGCCTCTACTTCATACTCCTTTGGGCAGATAGATAGTGTTTGCATATTGTTTTAGTGTTAGCGTTGCATAGTGTTTATAGTGTTCTTTCAGTAGGAAATAGTTCCCAGTGATACTTGTACCCATCCAGCCTCATTATATTGGGGTGGTGGCAGACAGGAAACCTCACCAGATCACACAGAAACTATGTGGATACATAGACAGCACGAGGGATAAGTGGGAAAACATGCATTTATATCTATACATATATATTTATTTATATACATCTGTATTTTGGGTGAACTGTTCCTACATTGTCTTCCGCTCTTCTACAGGGTTACAGCAAGTGAGAGAAAAGTTTGATAAGTGTTAACTGTGTGTGTCGCCAGTTTGCCTGGATTTTACTTTTACTTTTGTTTAGGATTTGATTTGTCTTTTTCAGTGAGCAGAAGATTTAAATTTGTTCACCAGCTGCATTAAAGTCTTTGTCATAGTGTTGATGTTGTCGTAAGAGGAATGTTAATGATAACTGATTGCAGCTCTAACGAAGTTCGTCATTAAGTTGTGCAATTCAGAGTTACATTTTTCTGTTTAAAGTTTTGACACTGCCGTTCCTCTTCTGACATTTCAGAAGGACTTGATGACTGAAGCCGAGCTCTGATGTTGCCTTGCTTGTGTTTGTTCTTCTACAAACAGTGGGCAGTGGAGGAAGTTAGAGAGAGCAGGATGGAAGGAGCTAGTGAACACAGAGTTGGTGAATAGTTGGAGGCCTTTGCCCTGTAGCCATGGTGAACACAGACGAGCTGTGAAGGCGGTAGTGTAGTCTCAGCTCCTCTCTCTGCTTGTTTTTTTTTGTCCTTATTTGAGATGAGCAACAGAAAGACTCTTTCACTGAGCAGCTGTGCCATAATAATGGCAACTATTGCTCACTGGCTTGCTCATCGCCACTCGTCTAACCATAGCTCGACTTGCAACACTGTTTCCACTCAAAGTATGTAGAGAATGAGCAGAAAAAGAAGAAGGACAGCCCCAGGCTCCATCCAGGGAACTGGTTTGAGTTCCTTCAGCATATTCTGTTTAATGTGCCTGCACAGAAACTGTCTTTAGACCTTCAGGTTAAACTTCTAGATATGAACAGCTGAAGCTGGGAAAATACTTTGCTGACTGCCTAAGTTGAATTTGGGTTATTATTATGAGATATTACAAATTTTGGTTCAGTGCATGAGTCAGAGGTTTCCTGTTCTGTTTGGAGACACGAGGTGCTCTCATTAGTGCCTTTTTATTTAGTTTGCTGTGTGGGAGTGTTGACAAAAAAAGTAATGCAGAATTCCCCTCTATCATTGCATCTCCTTGTATTGAGTCATGTCTTTGGAATTTGCAGGAGCTGTGTAATAATTTTTTTTCAAATTGAAACCTACATTTTTTGTCATGTTTTGTACAACAGACACAGTCACTGTACCTCATTTACAAAGGACCAGTTGCACCTCTGACTACATGTTTGTTTTTTTTAATCATGTAGTCAATCATTTTACATGGATGAGATGTTGTTTTGACTTAGCAGTCAGGTATTATGTTCATTTAGATTGTTGCCCATTCAAAACACATTAGTATTTTTGTTAGTTTTCTTAATTATTGCTTTTTATATGACTTAAGTCTATATTTCTTTTATATGTACTGTGAAAAAAATGATTTTCTATAATGATTTTCATATGTTTATGTTGATACATTTTTTTTTGTTAAGAGTGGACACTAAGAGTTACCTCTTAAATATTTTGTGAGAAATAAAATTAAATATTTGTAAATTAACCACTGTATTATTTTAAAAGTGTAATTTGATGTGACTGCACTTTTCTGGTTGATTCCATAAGACAAAATATCTGAACAACATCTGTGTTTTTTTTCTTTTGTTGCTGTTCGCCGCCTCTTAGTTAATGTATAGCTATTTGAAGCCAAATGGAACAGAAGCTGCTTAATAGCTGGGAACGCCCTGCAGGGCCCAGTAAACATAAGAGACACACATTTCATGCCAAAGCATTCCTTTTAAGAGACCAGGAAATGGTTTCAGTGCCAGTCATTACTTTCACTCCAAACAATTTTTTACATACTAGCCGCAGAATTACTGTCCTGCAAAGCTTTGACTCATCATTTGAGGTCCCCGCTGACTTTCTCTCTACAAAATAACAGCAGCACATTAGCTGAACACACAATAGCTCTGTCACTTGTTTTTACTGAGGCGTTTTTGCTTGCACTTTGCACTAAAACACAAACTGAAATCACGCATCGTAAATCATGCAAAAAATTGTAGAACAGCTTCTTCAGTGGTAGGTCATAACCTGCAGAGGGAACAACAGAAAACACAATTACAATGCGCTTCCTGCTTTTGTTTGCCTCGGGCCACACTGAGCTCTGGCGGGGCAATCAAGATCCTAATGAAATGAAAAAGTTGCTCACTGCGTTGATCCAGTCGATGTAGGAGCTGACTTGTGTGAAGACCGTGGGCTTCTGGAGAACGTTGCAGCCCTGGCCGGAGCCGAAGCTCACTATGCCGTGGACATCCCAGGAGCCATCAGGGTTCTGACAGTTCAGAGGGCCACCAGAGTCTCCCTGTGGGTCACCACACATACTGCAGGTTAGTAGGAACTTTTTACTGACCTTGTTATAATTTTAAAAGTATAATTTAAATATTAGTAGTGCAAAAAATTTTTGTAGATCGATAAATCATTAAAGTAGTCACATGCCACATCAGGAACACATTGTACATATTGTTTAGGTCATATTGCATAGTTTTGTTGTCTTTGGAGGGTCCACACTGTGCTACTCAGT
>OMLF01028402.1:0-29345 GCA_900302615.1 Holocentrus rufus
CTGACTTTTTGGGCTTCTTTTTTTGGCAGTTAAATCTAAATGGTCCTTTTTTGCATTTATTGCAACTTTAAAGATATCGATTATCGGTGCAACATGGTGACCATAAACAGCCTGATGACAAAGAAAATTGGTATCTTTATCTAAATCTTTATCTATGGCTTAACTATGCCTCTTTAATTTTATTCTATATCTTTGACTTTATTGTATTTTCATTGTTCTGTAAAGCACTTTGAATTGCCTCTGTGTAAGAAATGTGCTAAACAAATAAGCCTGCCTTGCCTTACTCTACATTCAGTGAAGTCAGACTGCTCTCTAAAAAGCTGAAGAAAACAGAAATTTGCACGTTGTGTTTTTCACACTCTGTCAGGTGTCAGTACACAGAGTGAGCTAACAGGGAATCAGTAATTTGCTCATGGACTCCTCAGCAGGACACTCAGCTGCTGAAATCCACATCATCTGATGTGGGATTTGAACCTGCAGGCTTCAGATTACAGCCCTCGGCCTCTGATCAGCAAGACAAATGAACAGCTGAAACCCGCTTCTTCATGAAGTGACAGGCCGGTGGGTATTGGGCCAAGATGAAGGGGTGGAAATCAATGCTAATCATTTAAATGGAAAGCACTTATCGTACATCTCTAAGCTCTCTCTACATGACAACTAAAGTCCGCCATGGAGCAAGTTGAGAAATGAAAGTCTCTTAGCTGAAACCGTAATGATGAAAGATGAATCATTTTGTGCTGGCTGTGACAGCGTTAAAGCAGTCCCTACCCCGTCTGATGGATTGTGCATTCATGTGCTGTCTGGATTATTGGATAGACAACTTTCCCATCAGGAAATACCACCGATATGTCTCTTCGAATCATCCTCGGAAAACGAGATTCTGGATGGTGAGAGAGGGACACCTAACAGAACGTCCTGGACCAGATTGAAACTCAGCATGCTCATGATCTCAGTCCTTTTCAAAACTCTTCCTAAAACAGTTCTGCGATGTTTGATTATTTCTACCAAAAGAGTTCTGGGCCAGATAAATGCCCATTTGGTTACATTCAGCATTATGATTGGGTGACGGCTTACATCAAGGTTGTTTTAGCAAATGGGCAACAGGCCAACGAACTTTCTGACCAATCACAGCACATTAACCTGCTGCATGTGAGACAATTGAGATAATCACGCATTACGCCCTCAGATGAACTGATACAGGAAGTTTTGAAAATGACTGAAGCCGTGAAATATAATGTGAAGGAAAAGCACCTCCACCAACTGAGCCACTAAATCACTGAACGAAATTTTAATCCGTGAATTCATAACTGCCCTGAAACCTCAAGGGGTCTCACATGGACTTTCAGGGGAGACTCTGCTACCCCTTGTGATATTTCCCACAGTTCATTGCTCTACAGACCTGGCGATACTGTACAAAACATGTCAGGTGAAGTGGGCCCAACCCACTGTAAAAGCTGAGATGAAGTGAGTTCAGACATTTGGATTTGACACATTTGTGGCTGACCAAAAACCACATGACGGTGCACAAGTCACGTCCTGTTTCACATCTTGGAGGAAAACTGAACTGACATGTACATGAACGCAGCATGAGTCACCCACAAAAACCCCAGACCTACAGTATGACATGATCTACTGAAACATCCTCACTGCAAAACTGGCTTTCTTTACATGTGTAGTAAAACTGTCCTGTGATATTTTAAGGTCATCTCACTTGTCCACCTCAATCACTGCCTGAAGTTAATTTTTCACCATTTAAAATATGAAAAGGACCCGGCCTTATAATGAACTTTGTCAAACAAGCTGGCTGGCTGTCTTTTAAAGAACACCAGAAAAGCAAATAGAGGTTTTATTTTGGAACCAAACTTTTATTTTGTGATGTTTCTTTTTTTGTACTATTGCTTTCATAATGCTGCTATGTTGACTTGCTGCTGTCTTGGCCAAATCAGTCTAGAGATTTTCTATCTCATAAACCAGACTCAAACATACAGACATACCTACAAAAACTATATTTTTCATTCAGCATGCTACTGTAATCAAATCTACAACGGTCAAATTGATCCCCAATTGTGTGTTGTAACTAGCAGCAGTAAAACAAGTTAATAAGGCTAAATAAGAACGAACAGACGATATTTAAAACAGTAAATCACTTTATTTAGTTCTCTCATCGGCAGGTGAGCTCATTTTACACAAGATGACAAATGAAGTGCATCGGTAGTAGAAGGCTAACGGGATTTGATACATGCTCCATTCAGACGCGTCCATGATTCCACATATTACAAGCCAACATTACTCAAATAAAAACCACTACAGTTCGCTTCTTGACCTGATAGAATAAAAAGATAAGACAGATCCATCGCTAGATACAACGGTGGCAGCAATACACAGGATTGCCCAAGCAGTATAGTACACGTTCCTTTAAGAAACAGGGAGAGAGAACGCGAAAACCTAACCTCTGGGTTTTTTAATCCCCAATTCAAGTAGTATTTACCCTTTTTTCTCATGTTTGCGTGTGTTTTGATTTTTGTTTCTTCTTAACAAATTCAAGTTCAGCATGAAAAAACAAAAAAAAAATAATAGACAAAGAAAAAAAGTCCGGATTATACATGTGTGGTGGTGGAGGAGGAGGAGGAGACAAAAGGAGGACAGAAGAAGAAAGAAGAAGAGGAGGAGTGACATTCTGGATTCCTGGGAGAGGAAACAAAAAGCAGCAGGTGAGGAAGAGGAGGGAGAAAGAAAAGGAGGAAAAAGAGAGAGGAGGGGGGTGGGGGAGGGGAGGCAGCCATCTTTGTGGGAGACAGATGTCGAGACTGGCTGTCGACCTCAGCAGGGGCTGGCGTGACTTGACGTTTGCAAAAGCTTTACCAAACCTGGGTCAATTACTGACAGAAGTCCATTCAAAATACTTCTATATGGTCACATGCAGCCCGTTAGCTTAGAGCGCACAGCGAGGAGGAAGAACGAGGAGGAGACAGCATCATCACAGAGTCAGAAAACAGGCAGCGCCGTATGTTGAACCCCCAAGTGTGACTCTGTGATTCAATATTTCCTCCTCGTCTTTGCTCCGTCTTTTTTCCTGTTGCACTTTGGGCTGATCCAATTGGCTCCTGCTGCAACAAACCTGATCAATAAACCCTCGAGAAGTAAATCGAATCCATTTCCAACAGTAATTCAGCTCAGGTTTGGGGGGCCGCCGCGCCTCACTGGCGCTGGCCTGAGTAGCGGCCCTCGCTGGGCCCAGTGCCCCGTCCGGACCCGAAGCTGGGCTTCTGTGCCATGCCTCCACGGGCGGGGGGGCCCCGGGGTCCGCCGCCGCCTCCTATCCGCTCTCTGGGACCACCGGGACCTCCGGGACCCCTGGGCCGGACGTCCCGCCTGTCGCCCTCCCTGGCTGACCGGGTCTTCTTCTCCTCCACGTTCAGACGCACGTCGCCTCTGAACTTGATGGGCTGAAGAAAAAAGAGAGAACAATGAAACTCAAATCTGGTTTCTTAATTCAAAAACATAAATGAACAAATGATGTATTATGAAAATGTTTATGGGACATCTTCATATTATGAAAATTTACAATTTAAAATTCTTACCCTGTTGCTGAGGATCTTCTGTACAGGTTCGGAGTCGTCAAACACCACAAAGCCAAAGTTTGGTAACTTCCCTCCGCTGTTGATCCTCAGCTCCAGGACTGTACCGTACTCTGCAGGGAGGCAGACAAACAAGTTTAACACCAAGCCAAGTAACAACAACATCCCACCTGGTTTCATGTACAAGATGTAACCACTTACGTTCAAAGAACTCCTTGAGCTCAGCCTTGTCCACGTCATGAGGCACGTTGCCCACGAACAGCTGGTGGGCGTCGGGGTACCGGACCATCCTGCGGACCTCAGACTCGCCCTGCTCGCCCTCCCGCACTGAAACAGACGTCAGCATTCACCAGGTTAACACTCAACACCTAAAGTATACTGTATGTGTTTCAGTGAGCTAACACCCTTTTTCTGGGGGTTGAAGTAAAGCAATATGGGTAACAAGATGGGAAAAAAAACTGAAGTAGAGTTAAATATTGTGTATGTGTGTACCTGGTCTGGGCCCTCTGTGTACAGGCGGCGGTCCTCCAGGCCTCTGTTCCCTCGGTCTCTGGTCTCTCTGTGGTCTCTGTGCTGCTGACTGGGACTCTGACTTCACCTCCACTCTGGGCTGAATACACACAAACGCACACTCACATTAGAAAGACAACAGAGAAAGGTGCCAGAAAGAAAATAAAAGTGTGTTTCTGCTGCGGGTTGAGACTCATGATTTGACTCTGGGCAAAACAACAATAAAAAGAACAACTCTGATTATCATCAAGAAGGTTTAGCTGGAAGGATGCGTGTGTGTGTTTCCTCTTTGTGGACACGCACTGCATTCTTCTCTGCTCTTAGCTACAAGAATCACATTCTCAGCTCTTCTTTGTGGAGCAGCAGTCTCGTTCAGAGCCAAGCTGCTTGTCATCGACCTTCAGCTCCAACATCATGTATTCATACAGATTTGTTTGACTCACACAAATACAGCTAAAATGACCAATCACTCGATTTCAGGATCCCCACACTATATCAAATGTAAAATCCCCTGACCTTTCAATGACTTTCCATGACTAAAATACTTCGTTTCCATGACCTATATAAACATGACGTGTTTTTTCCTTGACCAAAGTTCCAAAAGCACTTCAGAGGTCTTTTGGCGAATAACTGGTTAATGATTTTTTTAATAAGCTGGACAAAATTCCATGATATTCCTTGACTTATTCCAATAATTTATCAAATCTCTTCACATTCCCTGTCTGGAATAGAGTTTTCAAAATTCCATGACTGGTGGGAACCCTGAGTTTTGATCCCTTGAGGGAAAAACTTCTTCTTACACCAACATCTTGACTATTTTACAGCACACCAGCCTTCCACAGGACATTAAAATGTTTTCATACAGCTGACAAGTCAACATTAAAGCCTTCAAACCAAACCAGGCATCAGACCTACCGGTGCTGTGGGAGTGACTTTGACGACGTGTGGGGGGATTCCTGAGACTGGGACGGCCCCGCTGGGAGGGAGGTTCTTACTGGTGACCGACGCCCAGGAGAACGGCTGAAGAGGGGGGAGGGGAAACAGGAAACAGGAAGTGTAATGGCTGTCACCCAATCAGTAATCACATTTATCGTTTCCTTATATTGTGTTATTGTCACTGAGGAGCTCATTCCACCACGATTACATTTTAAAGTCTGTCTCATTTTAAATTGACACATTTATGGACATAAAACTAAAAACATGCGCTGCCTCTGGCTGTGTATCGGATCATGGTGACAGGAGCAATAATTATCATATATGTTAACATGTCTAGACACACTGTTCTCCTATCTGTGAATTTGATTTGCACATTCGTTTCTACCAGTAAATCCGTTTATCCTCAGTAAATTAGTTTATCTTCAGTGTCCAATATTTATCTTTTCTTTCTTTTATTCTCTGCTGCTGCAATGATCCAATTTCCCTTCAGATAATTGCAATTTCTACCGTGCAAGAGCAGCCATTTTTCCTGAAATGTGCCGTATGAAATGACCGGCAGTGACTGATGGGAATGTCGGCACCAAACTGCACGGCTTCCGGAAACCCAAAACCCTTACCCTGTTCTCCTCTGGGGCTGCGGGGGCGGGCTCAGCGGGCACGGCGGTGGGTTCTGCGGCGGGCGGGGTGGCGGCGGAGCTTTTCTCTGTCTGGTCGTCGGCTGTGTGTGTTTCTCCTTGTGTCTCCAGCATCGTCTCGGACTTCAGCTCCACCACGGCCGCCTCCGCCTCTTTCTCCACCTCCGGCTCCGGCTCGGGGCTCACCGCCGCGCCTTCCTCCTCCTCTCCAGGAACAGCCGGCTCTGGACTGGAAAAAGGGAGGGGCATATTGTTTTAAATAACAGGACCAAACAAAGGGTAGAAATCTTAAGAAATCCTGCAAAAACATTTAGTGCACTTTAAAAACAACTGTCAAGACCCTTAAAGTCCCCTTAAGTCCCCAAGACCCCTTAAAGTCCTGGCAAGGCGCCTAGTAGCAAAGAAGAAGTCTATAATTTATATAAGCACACTAAGTACATTACAAGCATCATGCTGAGATAAATCAAAAGCACAGGTATGTAACTGGATGTGTTTTGTTTTGAGTACAGGCAGGCTTATAGAAAATGGAATAATTCTTGTCTGCCATACTGTTGCCCACACAAATCCTGCTTCAGGTTACTTCAGAAATTCTGTAGGTAAAACAAGGTCTTACCAAGATTTAAATACATGAGTGTGCATTTAATACAAGCTGACTGTTACAAATATATAAAAAGGTAAATGCACAAAGCAGCTCGAGCTCCAGACAAACTCCAGTACAGCCTCAGTCATCAAACGCAGCATCACGCTCATGATCCTTACCAGGGTGTCTGTTCGTAGAAAGTAGCAGACTCCTCCTGAGCCACGTCAGGGGAGGGAACCCTCTCCTCCATCTCCTCCACCTCGTCCTCAGACTCTGAAACACAAAACACACACACACGTCTTGAGAGTCTGCAGGGAACTAGGAAAAATGATGAATTATGACACCAAATTTTGCTTGGCCTTTATATGTTGAGTCATTTTGAACGTAGGGTCCTTGAAACCCAATTAAAAAACAAAAAAAAAAAACAGCCATATCTTTTTGAAAATGCCACTGTCAGCCAGTTTCTCGGTGGTAAAGAAAACTTCACTGTTGAGAAGCTCAATTCTTCCTGCAGAAGTGATGCTGGTGTTACACTACATGTCTGTTTCATATCTTGATGATTCGCATTAATGACTTTCTCTAAAATTACAGTAAATGTTTCTGTATTGACCGAAATATTCAATTGCAGAAACTGAAATCGTGCAATTACACACAAATGCACGTGCACAACTCTGCACTACACTGACGACAGCAGAGCAAAAACCTCTGCGGGGCATTTTAATTTTTCTGATCTGTTCAATATGATGGCTGCCGTAATCCAATCTCTCCTTCATATGTTCTGTCGTTCCTTGTACCTTCAATCAAATATTCACAGACATCAAACACCTGAGGTTCTTTGACTCATCTCTCCATTACATCAGCAGCAATCCGCCTCAACTACCATCACTCATTGTCAGTTCAAACGAAAGACAATCAAAACTGCTGAAGTCATGATCCACATCGTCTGTGGGGGTTAATGACGGTTGTACAACCACCTGAGCACAGAACCGCCATCCACCACTCAGTTTAAATTTGGCCGCATCAGATGGAGATGCGATACGATTAGAAACGTGATTTCTATACAAAAGGAGAGATAATGACAAGCTAACCTTTACACAAAGAAGGAGGGTCGAACAAGTTTTAATTGTACAAGATGAGCGTCACCTCACCTTCGGGAGGCTCGGAGTCGGAGTCTCCAAACACCTCGTCTTGGTAGCGAAACACGTCGTTGTGGACGTAGAATTTGTTTGCAACGGTGCCCTGAAGAGAGAGAAAAAAAACATTCATCCATCACATCAGCCAGCTACTTTCTTCTCAGGTTGGATTTTGTCTTTAAATCCTTGATGACAAGGTCAGGTAAGCTCTGAGCCGAGGACTTGTTGGCCACCTAATATTTTTAATTAAGGGTCAGTGCCAACATGATAGTGTGATGAAGCTCAGTGGTTTTACATGATCAGGTTAACACTCACACACCCTGCCTGACATTAATACGCTCATAAAACATGTCTGAAACAGAACCACTGCAGGAGGAAATAAAAAGCCCAGAACATCAATAGACTGAACCACTTTGAATAAGAACAAGCTCAATGCCAAACCTTTCTCCAATATTTTGTAAATCTTATAAACAGAAAAAAAACACCCTGATATCTTTATAACATTCATTTAATGTCATATAGCTTCTATTTTGAATCAGAATCCCCTGCCCACTATGAGCTACATTCGATTGCTCATTCTTTTTATTATGTATCCTATAACAACTCATTTTACTTCCCTCTTTAAGTGTAAATCAACTGGTTGCTAAGAACTAAAGCAGCTGCACTGGCTCAGACTGTAAGACAATAATGTAAAGTGTATAAGTCACAGAATACCAACCTCGGGTGCCAGCACAAAGGTCTGCATGAACTTCCTCATGGGCTGCATGTTGTTGGACAGCTCGCCCATCACCTGCACCACCACGCCCTCGTTCAGGGTGGCGTGGGCGTCCACGTGCCTGATCTTGGTGTGGCAGTCGCGGAAGCTCAGCGCCATCACCCTCTTATGGATCTCCTGGAAAAGAGGAGTGGAGAGGCAAAGTGAGAAGAAGGATCCAGAACAATCTGGTCTCGAAGAGTCTGCAGGTTTTCCCCTTAAACAACCACCACACCAACTCATTTTAATGAACTGGTGAAATTAGTTTAGGCTGGAATGAAAACCTGCTGCTCTCGGGCCTCGATGGTGAGCTAAAATATTACAAAAGCTAAGCCAAATGTTCAGTGCAACATCAGAGTCTATAGTGCCTTCTAGCGGGCAGAGCATGAAGAAATCTGGTGCAATCAAGGATGAACTGGGATAAAATATTAACATGGAATTTTGGCCAGATAACCAATATTTGTTAAACTCTATTCATTGATTTCAATTGGGAAAATGCAATTTTGGCTAAATGAATAAATATTGCTACGTCAGGCCAGTCGGTTCTATGCCTTTAATCTGTGTACACCCACGAGTCAAACTAGTATATTTCCACACTTCACTGAATCAAGCGGCAAAAATAGACCAGAAGTGTAAAAAGAACAGAACAGCAGAAAATGTCCCATCTGTCTCCTGTGGTGTGCCCACATCCGGCGGACACGGCGGTACTGATTCACGCGACTTCCATGCCCGATCCATACTGCGTTGGGCATCGGCCTTTATGGATCTTCTAAAAGAACAGAGAGTCCTGCATCTTCACCAGCACTTTTCTGAGTGTTGACAGGTAAAGGTTTACCTTTTACCACTTATCTTGTGTGTTTTTGATTGCACTTTGCCTTTATGCATTGTTGTCGATTTCTGAGAGTTTATTGCTTTTGTCTCGATGCTGCTTTCATGGCCAGGACAGCCTTGAGCGGCAGATGGCAAACCGTCTTGGGGCACGTTCACAAACATCATGCCTGGGGCCATTTATTCAAAGTCTGGAGTGTCTGTAGTCGAACTCCAGTTGGTACACAAGTTTCATTTTAAAAAAAAGCCAATTTACATTCCCTGTCACTTAAGATAAGTGTGATGGACTTGCCTGCTCTCTTAGCTGTGACTGACCGCCTCTGGTGTTCATACCAGTTAACTCTTGAACACGAGCATCAGTCCAGCCTTCATTTTGTTATGTCAGGCTTTCCAAGCATGAGAACTGCTGGCTATCAGATGTCAACACCTGTTTCCCATCCACACAACTTCTGGATTTTAGAGTTGTTTTCTTGTAGTTTGTCCCAATTACCTTCTCAGTCCTAACAAACCACACTGTAGTTCGGCTGTTGTAGGACTCAGACATTTTAATGCATCTCTGAACAGTTATTTGGTATCACTCAGTTTTGAATGGTGTTCTCACCTCGCTAAACATACCAGTCTAAAAAGAAATTTGCAACATTTCTAACACGCTCGGTGTGAACACCCCTTTAGAAAACCCACAAAAACATCTCAAATATCCACAAAATTCCCCATCATGTTCATATAAATTCAGTGGAGGCAGAGAGAACAAGAGACAGACGACCTGAAACATCCTTGGTGGACAAAATCAAGCTCCAGAAAACAGATTTTATTTCAGCACAAGTGGAAGAGTGGTGCAGTGTTTTTTTTGTGTGTTGGGTGTGTGGGAGTCAAGTGCCGTGCTGCTCTATGGAAATAACCAACATCTAAAAAGCTGTTGTTTGCTTGAGCAGTACTTACAGATTGTCCATAAACAGCCTCCACTGGTTTGCCATTGTTGTCCAGGCCGCCGTGCACGTATGACGAGTTCTTGCCATAAAACCTGAGCAAAAAAAAAGCACATGGTCATTTCTTTCAAAAAGCACATTCGTATTAAATGCATATGAAGAATTAAACTTAATATAATCTTCACTCGGGCAAAACGGTAATGATCATTCTACCTGTGCAGGTAGTCGGGGGCCTGGTTCAGGAGTGTGTAGTACTGTCGGACAAACTCTCGCCCGACCAGCTGGGCACTTGGCTTCTCCATCACCATTTCTTTGGTCAGCTGGAAAGATCTGCGAGGAGCGGAGAGGAGGAGGAAGTGGGTCAGACAGGATGGGACACGCCGGAGGATTATCAGGCCAATTAACACGATACTGGGCCATCCCGACAACTGGGAGGGGAAGCCCAGTGTGAGGCCTGGTGGAGTCTGACGGTCAGCTCAGATTATCAGCGGGAAGAGTTTACACATTCAGTCGACTTGAACCACACCAATCGACTCGCATAATGATCCAATTGATATTTATGACCCGACATCTGGACAAATCCTGAGAAGTGTGGGGATTTTATGGTCATTGTTGCAGCAGAAATACCAACAGACAACCTGAAGTCTGTGACATATCAGGACTCAGAGGGACTTGTAAGCATATTAGAAAGTGGAATCTATTGTTTGTGGCACAGTATTTTCAGAATAGGTTGTTTTTTCCTCCCTAAGTCCTCCGTCTGAGCAGAAAAGGAGCACGGTGTGAAAACACCACCAACCAAGCGGTGGGGAAAATGTTTTCTGCGGCCAGTGGGTTTGTCTGTTCCACCAGCTACTTCTGGCAGGTAACAAGCCATTATTTGGAAGTTATTTTCAAATCTAAAAATATAATCGGCTGTTTACAGTTACAGGGGGAGAGCTGAATTGTGTTATCAATCAGCCATTGTTCCAAGTGAGTGAGAAAGTAGAGTTTTCTACCCTGGTAACAATGCAAAAAGAAAAAAGAAAAAAAAGAAGGAAATGCGTTCAAATGTGCGTTGTGGTGACAGGTGGGACAGGTTTTATAGCAAACCAGATTTCCCTTGAGGGCAGTAATTCTTTTTAATTGAGCAATAAGTGTGAAATTGACGTGTGTGTACATGAAATCTGAAACAGTCCAATCCCAGATGATGACACTTAAATACCTGCCCAGGTGGGGGGAAAAAACAGGATCATACAAGCATGTAATACTCCTCAAGAAGATTGTTTTAAATGTAAAAACAGTCGTGGACACAGACAGGCACCATCTCGTTTTAAGGGCTGGCTGAACAAACTCAGTGAGATTCTTACACCACTCACACCAACTAGACGAACAGGAACCCACATTTATTTCACACAGAGACTCAGATACCTGTGTTTTTGCTGTCGCCTCTCCAGTTTTGCCACTGATTTTTGGAATGCAAATTGTGCCGCTTCCTGAAAACTCTCGCATTCTTTACAGGAAAAAGCAGGACGGGGATTAAGGGAATCTGAATAGCTGCAGACATGTTCCAACTGTGCCGATAACTCCCATAAAAACACAGCTAGCTCTGCTTTACTCGATGCTACGCCAACTGTTGTGGTCACCAGGGAGCTGAACAGCGATCGGACCGGTTTTCTCTTGGTTGTTACAGACACTACTCTGAAGAAACTTTTCAAACAACATACATACATCAGTGTGAATTGTGAGGATATCGCAATAACAGAATGTTGTTTAAAAAAATAAAAAAGAGGCCTGTTTGGATAAAATACCTGTTTATCTGCTCTAAGTTCAAATCTAGTCTACAACCAATCTTCCACCTGTCCAGACCATTACCCTGAAATCTGTTGGTGTTAGAAAAATCACACAGTTTGATGTGTTAATCAGGTTAGCTTAACACAAACCCTGATTTCAAAACAGCATTCGCCACACAGACCAAGCGTTTGCTATTCTCATCACCGTGTGGACTCATTTTTGCTGTTTTGGACCGCGTTGAAATGCCAGCGGCATGAAATGTGTTTGATCTACAAAACGGAATGATTTTGATAAGCTCTTACTGCCCCATCTGGGTGCACCGACTTGAAAACAGGCCGCCGAGGGCATGGAAAACAAATCCAGACATTTGCCATTTGTTTTCATACCAAGTGG
Organism: Holocentrus rufus; assembly: GCA_900302615.1. Taxonomy (NCBI): domain Eukaryota; kingdom Metazoa; phylum Chordata; class Actinopteri; order Holocentriformes; family Holocentridae; genus Holocentrus; species Holocentrus rufus. Next base: position 12,044 of record OMLF01028402.1, read on the forward strand.
GTAAAATCTGAAACTGCACAGTCATTGCCCTCAAATGCCTCTCTCCTGAAGCATCAATGATTTCTCTTCTGCTTCCTTTTAGTTTACAAATGAACCTTATACCTATGAAAAGCACACACTTCCCTGATTGCTTAAAAATGAGGCCTAGCATAAAACTTTGGACATCATTTGGTCTTTCCCAGCATCGGAATACAATATTCAGGACATGAAATTACTTTAGTGCTGATAACCATCAACCCCGGCTTCCCTTGCAGCTCTGTGTGACTAGGATGTGTCAAAACAAAAGTGAAAGGCTAGTAATTTGCATCTTATCCACTCTATCAAACCATTCAGTAGGCCAGCAGCCACCATTTGGAGGTCCCGTTCTGTACAAAATAATTTTCATTGGCAGAAACATAATTGATTGGTATAGTGAATTTTGGAACACAAGGCTGCCTGTAACCAGTGAATCAAGTCCCTGCCCTGATATTGGCCCCAACCCATCAGGCTAAACCACTATCTCAGGCAGAATAGAAACCAAAACTGTGGGGAAAAAATGTGTAAGAAAGCTCATCATGTCAGATCCTGTTACATGGGGCTGAGCACCTTCAAAAGAAGCCCTTCGATATACCAGTTAGCAACGACGATCCACACAACCCAAAGAGCCATCTGTTATACTGACACGCACTTAATACACACTTAATAACCAACAAAACACGCTAGCAGCACCAGTCCACCCGGCTAAGCCAATCTCTGGTGAGTGGCAGCTAAGGTGAGGCCACTTAACCAGCTGAGCCTGGGTTGGGACGGATCATTACTTCCACCCAACATCGTCTAACTTCCCGATTTAATCTAAGTTTATTTGAATACAGACAATTTTGAATAAAGGCAAATTGGGACATTGTGTGCTGCAGAAGCCGTGGCAAAGTGCAGCCTGCAGGAAATGCAAGCATGGCATGCAGACAAAGGCCACGCCGTGCCAGCAATGATGGTGTCATTCACCATATCAACCGGCCTCCAAACACACCAGTCATGGCCGCTTCACACGGCTTTGCTTAACACTCCGCGTCGACAGCCAGATATAACCCGTGCTCAAATAGCACTCTACTAGGCCTGCTAAAGAACTAGCCGCGACAGCTGGACGAATAGACGGTCCCAAAGTAGGGCAAACCCACGCTAGATCCAAATTCAAGAGCAGCCCAACACGTGTCCTGGTCCCCAGTCACACACAGCCCAGGCTAACAAGCTAGCTAGCTACACTGCTCACCTTACTACCCAACTCTGCTAATGAGAAAACTAACGGTGGAAAACATCACAAATCTGCTGACTGGATGAAATCAGTAAAAACAGTTAGCTAGCATGATGAAAAAGAAAAGGAACGGGGGGGGAGGGAGTCACGACCAAACTGGAGAGCAGGAATGAGGCTTTTCTGGGGCGGTGGCTATCACCTGGGACGCTAAGATGAACCATGTAGTGATGCTAATGGTGGTTTTTATACGACATTGTAAACGAGCAGCGATGAACTCAATACCCGCTGATAACTGAAATCGAATAACTTGCTAAATAATGTCTATTTTAACATAAAAATACGATTTAACGAGCTAACGCCATAGGCGGCTAACAGTTACAATCTCAGCCCAACATATAGACGGAGCCACGAAGAGCGACCCAGTTAACCTGATCACACGATAGAAGACACAAATCAAGACATTTCAACGAAAATTTATGGCAGGTTATCCCCCATCAAGACTTACCAGTGGGTCAATTATCAAAAAACGTTGATGTAGAAACGAGTGATTTCTTAGAATCACCTCCGCGGTTGCAAGAGAGACTAGCGGCTTTACAACGTGCTAGACTGCTCGCTTACCGGTTTCAGCTTCACAACCGAACCTGAGTGCCCGCCCCTTAAAACAGCAAACCAATCCAATTAAAGCTTGATAAATTTTCTACCAATCGACTGGCACTACTGCAAGGGTCCTAGTGTAACAGCCAATCGCAGCGGGATGTGCCTCAACCATCCAAACCAGTCACATCGCAGTACTTTTTGACGGTGCGCTCGGTTGACTGGCCGGCACCTACCGGTTTTTCCATCTTGCACGGAAAAAGGTGCACCGGAGCTAATTGTCCGCTTGAGGGAGACAAAAGTGTATCAGTGTCAAACCTGGTTTAATTAAATCTGAGTGGATGACTCATCAGATTCTGCATTTTTGTTTAACTGATTTGAAATATAGAAACTGCAGGGAGACTGGACCTTCATTCAACTTTATTCCATAGAATAGAATAGAATAGAGTACAAAAGGCTCAGTTGACCTTAAAACATGAAAGTGTCAAATTATTCATCCCTTATTTGAATTCATTCATTTGAATCTCCTTTAAGGTAGATACCTCTACCTCATCCTTTATGGGAACAAAGAAAGACCACCAGGAAGTTCTTGTTGATGTTCTATACAATGTCCAAATAAGCACATTTGTGATCACAGTTGAGCTAAAATATGAGGAAACACCCAAAAGCCTCAAGTGTCTCTCGTCTCACCAGCTGTGTGATGGTGGTCGCAGCCCTTGGCAGGAAGTTAAACTGTCTGCAGCTGAGGGAGAAACGTTTCCACAATCTATCACTGCTTTTCCCTCTGGCTATGCTGCGAGAAATTCAGCTCATCATAACAAGCGATTAGGCTAAGGCTTCTCGGACATTTTCATGTCAAGAAGCCCCAGACAGACACACATTAGGCCACACACTCCAACTAGATAAGACTGAGTCACAGGAACTGATCTGGGAAGATTTTTGCTGCAGTTGATTTGAGTTGTAAAACTGTAATTGTGCATGGAGAGAAAAATAGCGAGTGAAACCTGTGATTTTAGGAATGATTTGTATATTCTCTAATAAAAGCTTCACAAATCACAAATCTCCCAGCAACCACAGCCGGTGCGATCATGGAGGTCCAGCGGCATAATTGGCAGTATGCAAAATAATATCTGAGTATATAACAACTAGGTTAGAAGAGAGCGGTAACTGAAAAAGAAAACATTGTGCTTGTGAGTGTAGCTCAGTTCAGGATAATCTAAAAGGGTAGATTTCTGCTTAGGTCTAACAGAGCCAAGGTCCTGTTATTGTTTACGCAGGCTCTCTGAAAAGGCTCTGTTCCACTTAAATGGAACAGAACTGTATGTAATGTCATTAGTAGCACCTGTGCTTACCTAGTATATTACAGCTCACTCGACAAGGCTGTCTCGGTTCAAAGTGTCCTCTGATTAAGGCCCAGATATGCAGCCTTCTCATAGCAGGAAGACACAACAGGTGTGTCCTTTGGCTTCCTCCATATCCCAAGATGCATTTTGCACAGCTGTTGTTTTGGAAGTGAAATGTAAAGTGAATACCACATAAAAATGTGTAAGTGCAAGCTATTGTTTCTAATGTTACCCATTTTAATGTAGAATAAATACAATAAAAAATCATATCTTCATCATTTTTTGTAGCCACTTAAACCTAGCATAACTAAAAGTTGTAAGTAAAGTAGGCTAATGATAATCAAAAGCTTTGAAAGTTCAGTTACATCCATTTTTGAACGTCAGCAGACTTTGTTGTGTGAATCCTTGTTCGACTTTTCCAATTAGCGACAGTTAGTCTGCTGCTTCAGAAGACAACGTTTGTGTCCTTCAAAGCAGGCAGAAGCTTCATGTTAATGTCAACATGAAACTATAGTAGTCACTGCTAATGCTAATGTTTGCTTATATCACATATGTTAGCGCGCACACAAAACAGATTTGATGTACAACAAGGCAGATTCTAGATGGTTACAAGTTGATATTAAACAGAACTGATCAGAAGTATGACATGAAATGATCAGTTTAATGTTTAAAGTTTAATGTTAAAACAACACAGAAATTCAACATGTCTATTCAGTTCTGAAGAGACAGGCAAGCTTTTTACTCAGCTGTTACCAGCCACTTTTCGCTCAAAAGCTGAGGACTTCCAACATGGCCGCCAGAGGGTGTTACGTCATCTGAAACTCTCAGGCTGAAAGCACAATCTGGACTTCACTTAGAAAACCACTCATTAAGTCATAAAATCTTTTTTTTTTTTTTTTCTGAAAACAAGTGCTGCCAACAGGAGCAGATAGTTCCACTTCTTTCCAATGCAGTGTCATTCATTTTGAGGTATTTTCCAGTGTCAATACATTGAATAAGCTAAATTATAACATAGGGTGTAACTCAACTAGGATAATAACAAAATAAAATAAAATATGCTTGATTCCAAGAAAACCTTGAAGCTGATTTGTATTGGGAACAAGTGGAATTATCTCACAGTATTAGCAGATTTTCTCCTTTATGATGAAACAAAATCAATTTCTTGATAGCATCAATTGTCTTTTAAGGTGGATATTTTTTGCAGTGTTTTACAGTAATTTATAGATAGATAATTGGTTGGTTAAACATTCACAGTGTTCTTTGTAAATAATAACAGGATACTATAGTATTACACACATACACACACACACACACACACACCCCAGCCCTTTTACTTTCTCCCTCCCAGCCACAGCGAGAGTGTGTGAGACAGAGAGTAAAGAAGGAAGTTGAGCAGATTTTTCCTCTGGTGTGGGGAGAGGAGGGACTTCAGGCTTTGTGGACGAGGCTCCGCCGTTGTTCCACATTCTTGACGCCGGTGTCTGGATGAACGGGTCGGGATGGTGACTGGGTGCTCTCTCTCTCTCTCTCTTTCCCTCTCCCTCTCCAGTCTCCCTTGGGACCACGAACAGCTTTGTGCGAGGCGAGCCAGGGGGAAATTAAACCGCAGGCACGGAGTTTATGCAGTGACACAATGAAATAAGTTCTTTTTATTATCAACACTTTACCAGTGTTTGTACAAGTGCAAACCCATCAAGACTTAATTTAACACTTGTATACAGTTTGAGCAGCTGCCTCACAGCCGTTTCAGCTTTATTCTCTAATCAATTCCTGCCAACTCCAAATAACTCTTAGTGAAAAATCAGCACTTATGAACACTGGAGAATTCGTTGTGTGTTTGACTTCTAGGCTGATTACAGTCATGTTTTGGCATCATGAATGATTTTCACCATTGGACTGAGACTCAGCAAGTCTTCCATTTGGAGCTTGTTTAAACCTTATTTAGCTTGACATCTATAGTTTCAGCTTCGTTTAGCCTTGTTTAGGATGATCACTGCACATTATTTTAGACTATGCAATGGGTTTTGAAAGAGTTTCATAAGCCCAAGGGTTGTAAAGTTTTCTCAAACAAAAGAGGACCATGTTGTTCTTCATTTTAAGTTGAAGTATTGCTGGATAAACCCCCTAAAAGGTGCATCATTAAGGTCTGTCCTGGTACAGGCACTGTTTCAAAGGAAGAGCACAGTAAGCTGAGTCCTGTCAATACAGGTCTGCAACATCTAGGTTTACATTTCAGGCATTTGGCAGATGCTTTAATCCAGAGTGAATCCCAGTGAATGCAACAGCAGAATAAGCTTAATTTTTAAGATCAACAACATTTCAACCAACCAACAATAATAACCACACAACACTCCTGTGACTTTACAAGGGGTTGAGACAGAAGGGCTAGGAGAGCAATTAAGTGCTGAGGAAAAAAAACAGAAGGTATTTTTTTTTAGATACTTGTAAAGAAGACTACTTTGAGGTCTCAAACAAACTAGACTCGTGAGGGAGGGGTTCAGAAGTGTAACTGCTGCACAAAGGCAGCGTTCAATGTTGTACACAATGCATGAAAGCCTCAGTAACATGCTGTTCTTTTCTGTTGTTTGTTACACTTTAAAGCTGCAATAGGCAGGATGTTGCACTCATTTTATCAGCCTAAATCACAGAATGGGGACGCAACACAGAAAAGCATCTTGTTCTCCTCTTTGAGGGCTTATAGATTTGTTCTGCTTGTCCAGATTAGACAAAATAATATTCTCTGTCCACAGGAAGTGAAAACTCATCAATTCAGCTCTCTTTTCCATTTGGTGTAAAGCATTGTGTGTTTTGGGCACTTAATGACATCATTTTACATGACTTCTGGGTAACGAAGTTCAACGTTTTCACACAGCTGTGAGTTGGAGCTTGAAAATGCGAAGTTACCCGGTGAAATTTATTATATTTAGAAGCAAGGGCATGGAAAATATAATTTTGGGTTCTTTTCCTACTGTACAACATGGTATAAACAAATCGGCCTCCGTGTGACTCAAACTGTAACTGGTGCTCGTGCTGACAAGCCCGCCCTTTGTGAGATAATGTCTGGCTGGCGTGACTAGAAATTCCTTTGCAGAGGGGAAAGAAATGCAGATATGAATGCATGCAGAGATTTTCGAATCTTTCATAGTCTTTTATTCATGGAATGAGTTTCGTTGTGCTCTCATCGACGCACAAAGAGTGTCAGTATAGAAACATGTTAAGAGCGAGAAAAACTCTCAGCCTGCGAGATTTTCTCCTTGTAAAACTTCCAGACAAATATATCCTCTTTATTGTTTCAAATATCAATACACGCACGTCCTTGTTTGGGACGTGGAATCTGTATGGAACATAATAAAAAAACAACTCTTAAAGCAGTAGTCAAAGGATCAACGTACTAAAACAAAATACAACCAAAAAATGAATCCACCACCAAAAGAGTGCAAAAACTAAATACTTGTTTTTTTTAGAAAGCAAGCAAAGGGATCATTTATTTAGAAACTTTATTTTTGATTTTACAGTTTGTCTCTTCAAGATATTTTTTCAAATTGATCTCAAATTCAAGCCCTAACCAAGTCTTTTACACACATATATATAACATTGTCATCAACAAACCTCATTTCAACCCGTTCCAAAAACAGAATACATTTACATCTGGCATCAGAGGTCTTTAGTTTAATCTCATCTATCGACTTTAACAGACTTACTGGGTATTTTGTTCCACAAACAGGAAAATTGGAAGTTGCATGATCACATTTCGTGATGGTTAGTACAGACTGTGCACATCTTTCTTTTTAATCTTTTTAGTGGTATAGGTAGGAAAGGTTGTTATAAAAAATTATTTGCTATTAGCACCTTTACTGTGATTTTTAATTTAGGGATCAGCACCTTGTCCCGTTAGTAGCGACTAGGAGTTGTCAAACTGCTGCTGGTCAGAGGAGCTTAGATGATGAGGTCTTTGTCCACATCCTCTGCAAACACAAAGAGACCAGAGGAGCCATGAGCAGCTGTTCATCACAATGTCACAATAGATCAGCATGGAAGTCACGCTGTAATAACATCATGTGAATGAACTGATAAATAAAATAAAGAAGGAGAAAATGCATTTGTTTACAAAATGTCCAAAAATTACAAAAACTTAGAAAACAGCTGCAGATCTGGATCGTCTTGACCACACAGTTTCCTGTTGTGTACTTTTTTAGTTATTGCACTTTTTTTCTCACATTTGCATACTGTATTGATTGAAAGGGTCTAACACCAAAAATATATATATATTTATCGTTCATGTTTTGAGTCACTGAAACATTTTCTGCTCTCAAACTACAGGACATGACATCATGTCATCTATGATTGGCCAGTTATCCATAATAATACGAAAGATATTGCCAATTGCTATTTTTTAACATAGTTTACTGTCTTTGTGGTTGTACTTTTTCTCTAAATTCTCTTATATCACAGACAAATAATCTGCTGGTCATAGCTGAGATTATTTCTGACAGGAAAGCTCACAGTTTCTTTGATCAAGGGCTGCAGTGAATGATAAAAGGGCCGAGGTCATCCTCGATCAATACTCACGCTCCTTGATGCCGAAGCAGTTGGCCCACTCCTCCAGGGCGATGTACTTGTCGTTGTCGGCATCACACTGCTCGAAGAAGCGGGTGGTGCAGTGCTCCATGGGGATGAGGGGAGCGCGCAGGGGGGCCAGCTCTGTGTGGGTCAGGTAGCTGGGACAGACAGACAAACAGACATCATGCATGAGGGAAGATGGAGTAACGATGCCTCTCTGTCTCAATCCTATTTGTTACCAGTGCGAATCCATTTGTTTCCAAAATTTTCTTGAATAAAGTTTATTTATTGTGGGCTGATCTGCCTTATTCTGCCTTGTTTCAACAATATTTACACTTTAGAAAAATTCCTGAAACAAATGAAACTTAACTGGACAAAGTGGAATTATCTCATTTCACTGGCAGTTTTTTTTTCACTTGCTTTAGGATAAACAAGATTTAAGACTGAATATGAGACTTAATGACTTGTTAAATTGGATTTTTTGAAGTGTCTTTCTTGAGGATAGATTGACCATGGAAAGACGAGTGATATTTACAGACAATCAGACTGCAAAACAAAAGCATAATGTGGCTAAATTGCAAGACTGACATAATTAACTAAAATACCTTCAGCTCTGACATCAAATATTATTTCTGCTATATGAATAGCCATTTTCTCCCCATAAATGTCAGTGTAATAGGACCAACAAAATTAATCAAAGCCACTAAACATTTTGAAGCTGAATAGTTGTTGATGCTACAGCCTGCGAAGTCATGTGAAAGCAGCACAAAAATGTAAGCTGAGATGAAGTCTATAGTCGCCTGCTGATGCTATCTGCATCTTCTGTGGAAATCAGAGCTGAAATATCTTTCTCAGATAGTCTGAAACACTTGGCAACGCTGATTTAACCTGAATTTTAACTGTGCTGCATCATGTCAGAGTGAAGATGCTGTGCTTGTTTGGGTCGATGTTTAACTTAGCCAACTCCTGCGTGTTGCCATCCATCAAATGCTTGCTGGGAAATTACCACCGACCACAAGACAAATGCTGGTAAATCCAGGCTGCATCCGGCCCATTTGTGGAGTGTACTACCCACTTTGGCCGGTAACCACCGATTTTTGGAATTATTTATATTAGTTTGTCTGGTGAAGTGGTGAGGTAATGACAAGAAGCTGGTTACTTCTTGGCTCCACCAGCCTCTGTGGCCTCTCAGAAAGTTTGCTTCCTGCTGTGGTATCAATATATCAACCCAGTTTGAAACCTAGATCTGCCGTTTTGGAAACCAAATGGCTCCCAGGCTGCCGGTGGCACAGCCGCCGCCTGAGCAACAGAGATATTTTGGTTTGCAAGATCTCAGATCTCTGTCTGTAATTGCCTCAGTTTGGAACATCAGTATCAGTCTTTGTTAGATATCTCTGCTGGCGTTGTGGGCAGAAACAGCTGTCACACTTTACAACAAACATTTTACCATTTATTCTTGATATTTTTTGCTCTGGTTAAGAATTTTAGATGCTTATGTTTGTTATGTTTCTTGTCACATTCCTAATCCTCCTTATACTGGTGCATCAATACAATTCTACAGAAGATAACTTTGGAAGCACAAAACCACTCAACACTAATGTTTTTTGGTTTACCAAATCGCTCAATTATCTTGCATCCCTCCTGTAACTTAAATCAGTGCAATCTTGTTTATTGTACTTGTCTCCATCAGTTAAAGCCCTTTGGGCATGCACAGAATGAATTTTTGTACTTTGGTATTTGTACTTTGGGATTTGGTATTTGTACCTTGGAATTTCTTGGTTGGGCTCATGCAAACACAAGTCAGTGTACAGCTATGATCTTTGTTCTGCGTACATACCCATCGACGGGGTGCTGGTCGAGCTGGCCGAACTGCCAGTGGACGGGGAAGACATACATGTTGTAGTTCTTCTCGAAGTCGTGGGCCAGCAGGTCCAGGGTGTGCTCGCCAGCCTGCAGCCTCTTCTCGTTCTCGTAGATCTTCTTCACCTAAAAGATCGGACACACCAACCCCAAAAAGTTAGTGAGAGTTTGAAACTGTTGCAGTCACTGCTCTGTTGTACCCTGTACTTCTCTCACTAATGAACAAGAACTCAAACTTTAGGCTGCAATTGGGTTTAATTTGTTTGTGCATAGAGGGCTGCTCATTCAAACCTTGGTACAGTTTGAAGTTATCATAAAATGTCAAAATATTTTTTTCCATCCTGTTGGCTAAATTTCCATGTCATAATACACATAAAGTTAAAATACCAAGACATTTGTTTATTTTTTCTTTTTCTTGTATATTTACATTGAATTTCTATCAGCTTTACTCTCTGGGAAAATAGTGTATGTTTATGGTGACCTCATGCTCTACCCATAGGAATGCACTAAAATTCCCCAGGAATTTTAGGAAATATATCAAATTAAGGAAGAAAGATGCTCAGAATGCTGTTAGCTATTACTTTTGGCATGGTTGTTGCATTGTTGCTCCTCTCCCAGGGGGAATTATTTGACAGACACAAAAAAGAAAGAAAGAAAAAGAAAAAAAACCCTGCTGGGTGTTACTGAGGCCAACTCACTCTGAGCTTCTGCTTCTCGGTCAGCAGGTTGTTGTCCTCATCGCGCTCGTACAGAGTGACCAGGACATTCTTCAGCCAGTCCCTCATGCGCAGGGGGAACTCGTTCAGCTCGTTGTCCATGCAGGGCTCAATGTCTGCAGAACGACAGCAACATTAGTATCAATGTTAGCATATTGAGAAGAAGGTTTACAAATTTTAAATAAGAACTGTGAAAACCAGACACTGGACAGTCGTAAACCTTTCTAATTTTAGCTATACACATTTGACCTCTGACCTCTGCCCACACCCTGCACTTCAATAGCACAAATATAGAAGTTGCCAGTTGTTAATATGGTAATTTGTCCTGTCTTGTGTCTTTCTGTAAGGTTACATTTTTATTTGGTCATGTTGTTTTTACCTTTTGTCTTTTAAATTGCCTCATTTGGGATCAATAAACTTGTACTAAATTGAACAGAGAACTGATGGCATTCAAGCTTTACACACTTTGTAAAGCTGTTTCAACACACACTCTATGAGTAAAGTTTACTATTATTATCAATGGCAGTGCAGATTCAGTGCAATAGGTCAAATTCTCACTCATTGAGTTTCAAGCTGTGCCCCTTTAAGGCCGTTAAACCTGGTGAGGATGAACTCTGCCTGCAGAGTTATGTGAAACAGAAACTGTCAAAAATCCATTTCACTCAGTTAAAAATTCAGGGAACTTTTCAGACTATTCAGTCTGAGGGAAAAACAAGCGTGCCAGTTGATTTTTATCTAAGCATTAAATTCATTTCATCCTCACAAGCCGGATCATTTCTACTTTTGTGTATAAAACAACACCTTGATCTCCATTTGAACCCTTCAGCCCCGGTTCATCTCCACGCCAAAGGGCTTTTCTGCTGAGTGAAGGGCTTTAGTTTGAACAGCGGGAGAAATGCAGCCTGCATGCCTGGACGAATCCTCCCATCTCTGTGCTGAAGCCTGCCAGGCAGACATTACAGCTAAGGCCTCGCCGCCTGACCCACCCATCAATCACAGCGCGAGGAAATGCCATGAGAGTGAGCACTGTGCTGTTGGTGCACTCAGAGCCTCAGGATCAGACAAATGACATCAAAAACTCAAATACCGACCAGACTGGCCTTAAAATAACAAAATGAACAATGGCTAATTAAATAGCTGTTCATGGGGTGAAATAGCTTGAATCTACAAGGAGTTTGAGAATTTGAGAAGGTGTTTGGTTTTCCATCACATTTTCCCTTAACTCTATCCTGCATGGGATCACTTTCCTTAAACTGAGCCGCACCTCCTCTTCCTCTTTTGGTACAATCCATGCCTCGAGCATCCTGAAGCTTTTAACTCCTGCATCAACCTGTCTCCTCGCCTTTAACCACATCTTAACCCTTCATGAGTGAAGTGGATTTAAGGTGAAATGAGTAAGGGATAATGATGTTCTAGTTTGAGCGGTGTATTTATTCTGACAAGGGAGTTGCCTTCCCCTTCCATCCACCCTGAAATCATCCTCTATATTCATAGACTTTTCTTTTTTTTTTAATCTGACTTTTAGGGACATTTTGGTCATTTTTGGGAGCAGTTTGGTTGAACTCTGAGATAATATATTTTAACTACATATTCACCAGAAAACAAAATTTATACTGCTGTGATTTGACGAGGATAGAGCTGTTTTCCCTCTCTGTCCCCAACCACTGCACCATCCTCCTTCCACTGTTGAGTTTTTTGCCATACTGGTTGGTTTATGTTTTGTTGATGAAGTGGTTCTGGCTGTGTGGTGCCAACACTTTCTACGGCTTCAGGCTGATCAAAAATTGCTCTGTTTTTCTCCACCAGAATGCACAAGAGAAAACTGCACATAGATATGATCTTATTAATATTGCATTAGTACTGTTTTAAACAGGTGGTCCTGTTTAGCTCAGTGTGAGTCATCTTTCCCACTAGGACCACTTACACTACAAATATATGCACTTCTAGTACTTTAAGGAGATTAGTCTCCACCAAATTGCAGAAGCTCATTCATGGGTAATGACTCAAATTCTGACACTCTGGGCCTTGAAACTAAGTCTCTCATCTGGACTATACTTGGTGATAATTTTCTGATGCCATTAAAGGTATTTTAGAATTTTGAGTAAAGACTTTGGGGACAGATTTGGAGACCTTCTACAGTGGCTACCAGTGCAATAATCAGGGTGTGAGAGCTCACATTTGCAAGATCCGATGTAGTCGAGGTGCAGCTTGTGTCCCTTCTTGGTTCCCTCCAGGGTGCACTTGGTGGCAAAGAAGTGGCAAGAAGAGTCGTAGGTCTTGTTGTCGGTACCGCAAACCTGAGGAGAAAGCAACATAGAGAGATTGGTCCTCAGCGCTGAGAGGGATGTGTTACCCAAAACATCTAGCAGTATATGATTCCATGCAGTTTTAGCAGTGGTAGCCCATGTGGGAATCAAAATAACAAACTCTGCTTTAACTAAACTTTATAAACTGAATTTGGTTGACATTTTTTTGTCTGCTCCACATGCATACCGGTATTCTTGTCTTGAGACAAGAATGAGAACACCGGAACATTTTTGTCTCAAGAACCATTTCATGAAAAGTATCATTACATTATATAAGATGGGGTGCATCTCTTGCTTTTTGACCTATCATTGACAAGCTGTAATGCTTGCTACTTGTTGATGAACAATTATTTGCTATAACTAGTTTACATATTGCCCAAATTTTATGGTTCCTGCTATGTGTCATTTGTAATTAATCTTTCTGGCTTCGGACTCATAGTTTAAGAAATACTTAAGAATAATGTTGGAAAAGCAGGTTTATAACCAGAGGGTTGCCAGATGAAATCCTGGATCAAAGTGCATGGTGTTCAATTAGCCTTCCCAGGATGAATAAATGTAGTGATTCTTAAGGTTAAAGAAATGCAGGACTAAACATCATTGAACTCACGTGCTCGAACTCTCCGACAGGGGCGGGGCAGGTAGAGGGGTCCTGGCAGACACACATGGGGGTGTTGCTCTCATCGACCTCACACACCTTGCCCTTCTTGCAGTGGTGGTTCAGGCATGGGTCTGAAAAAACAATTGACGAAAAGGAAAAATTATGGACTATTTGTCATTAATTGGTCTATGACTCTTGATTAAATCATAAACAGAACAGAAGCCAAACCCAGAGACACTCCTACAGAGACAGACTCTTTAATGTGGTTTCCTGTCTTGCATTGAAAGTGTTCTGGAGTCTTTCCTACCCAAAGAAAAGTGAAATGAAATCATTCATGTTTGAGAAGCTAGAGAAGCTGACCTAATGGAAACTGCATCACAGAGTAGTTTGTTTCTGGATTTGGCACCTGTTACTTAAACCAATAAGAAGAAGAAAATTACAGTTTTGAAAAGGCTACTGTGCACATATTTTTCAGCTGAGTACAACAATCATGCAGTGTCAGAAATAGAGCTGCAGCCCAGGCCCATTTCTGTATCCACTTGCACACATGTACAAATATGTACAAGGTGCATTAGTAGACTGTGAGCTGTTAAATGTGTACATTTTATTGCATCAAAATGTACACAGACATTTATTATAGATGCATGGTGTTGCATTAGTTTTCTTGGACTTTGAAGATGCATTTTTGCCATTTTTTGCTTCAAAACCACTTGTTGTGATTATGCAGGGGTGACCTAAAGCAAGACAGTGTGAAACATCTGATGTTAACTAACTTGGAAGAAACACTTGGAAATTAGTCGACACCTCCGATCCTAAAGGTACATTCTGTACTACTTGTTTTCTGAGCGTGCACATAAATAACTGACCCTACTCCTCTGTTCTATTCTATTCTTCATACAGTTTAGGCTAGAATTTCTTTTGTCCAGCTCTATTCGGCCTTATTTCATTCCTCTCTGTTCTGCTTTTTGCACAGTTTAGTATCTTGTTTGTCCGTCCCTCTCCACTCAGTCAGAACAAAATGTCTCAATTCTCCAAGTGGTCTGCTTAGCTAATCGGTCTAGCAGGCCCTGCCATGTATATATGTATTTTTCTGGTGCTGGCATTGCAGAGAGCCTGTGGCCGTGCCCCTGTTTCCTAAATACTAGGCTGTGCTGCCTCTTACAGCAGGGTGGAACACATAATTACAGCCCTCTCCTCGAAGAATGAGGCAGTCTGTCATTATGGCTGTTTGCCTTGCCAGTCTGAGGCGCTGCTAAACCCGGCGGTGTCTTACAACGAGGATACTTGGTGGAAGGAAGAGTGAGATGCAGCTAAATCAAATGCTGTCAAAATGTGCCTTAGGCCAGGCCAGCGTCAGTGATGCATAAGCAAGTGTACATGACACATTTTATTCCTAATGTCACTGTAGCCGCTTCATTTGAAACGATTTATGGAAGTTTGACTTATTGTTTTGGCTTTTGACTTGAGGTTAAAATGTATGCATGTGTGCAATTGTCCATATGCAGGCGTGTGAACTTACTCTCAGCAACAACATCCTCCACAACCTCAATGGCCTCGTCAAACTCTCCGATCTCAATCTGCACTGGGTTGGCCCCAACCTCGGCCTCCTGGGTAAAACAATGTGAGAAAGGTCAAAGGATGATCACAAACCACAGCTGAACTTTTCCAAGACGCACCACATGCACAGGATGTTGACGTTATTTGGGTTACTAAGACATGAAAGCATTAAAAGAAAATCCTTGGAAGGGATTGTTGACTTCAAACATGACACTTGGCACAGGAGGGATTTCCCTCAGTGCTTCTTAAAGGAGAACATGGAAGTTTGAGAAATGTACTTCTGATGGGACTGGCTGCCTGGCTGGAAATTTCAGGTTAAGTTAAGTGATTACGAAATGTTCCCCTCCCTTCACAACTTCTGCCGAGGTGCTCTCCAGCAAGGCAGCCAACACCCAGTGACTTTCCCACAGCCAAATTCCCCTGATTTGACAAAGATTTAAAAACAGAATACCCTCTCTGAAATTGGTTGAGCAGATGATTGCCGTGCTAAAGTTTTCAGGTCTATTTATGTCAGACGAAGTCCACTTAAACCAAACCGCTTAAATGTCCCAGGCTTCCTGAAAAAAATGAAAACATCACCACTAAAGAGTGCTAAAGAGCGGTTCCTCCCTAAAGGCCAAATAGAGTCTGGGAGAGAGAGGGGAGCGGAGAGACCATAATGTCCAACAATAACAAGCAGCTGGGTCCACATGTGGTGAAGCCATGAAAAACGTAATGGCTTCCTGACCGGCTGGCCGACTAAAAGCTGGCTAAAATTAAGGGCTGTGGGATCTCTGGTCCCGTTGGACCTCTGGAACAGGAAAACATTCACATGACAGCTCACTCTAGCAGGAATATTTAGCGTGTCGTATTGTTTATACCAGAGAGTAGTCACACGCTGATAAAACAATGGTTATCAATGGTTATTAAGGACATGCTGCCATGTCGGATGAGTCTCTTGGTGGTCAATAAAGTGATCAATTCCCCTCCTAATTTGGAAGAAAAGTGTAACAATAGCATGACAATCTTTGCTTAGGCCAATAAAGTTGAAGGATGACTGTGTTTTCACTCCCTGTCCTCTTGTCTGTTAGCAAGATGTCTCAAAACAACAGATTTGGCTGAAATTTGGTGGACACATCACCCTTGGTCCAACCATCTGTTGAATGTATTTTGGTGGTAATCTGGAACTGGGATTTCCGCCATCACAAGATTATCATTTTTTGGCCCTGACTGCTATGTTGCGTTCACGTGCTGGTGAGACGATTTGACATTTGGGACTTCCAAATGCTTGGGAGTTTTGAGAGTTTTGCAAACTGGAAAACTGTTCAGCATTGGGAGTTTTGCGGCCTGCTGAGTGCCTTTTAGTTTATTTTGTGTTCACTCTTCCAACATGGCAGCATGTCTGTAAAGACTGATAACCACAAGAAGCATACATTAGCAGAATCAAAATGAACTGATGCATTAACACAATAAACATGTATGAATTACACTTTGTGGCACTGGTACAGAAATATTCAATGGTATGAAGTTGTGGTCCCTCAAGTCTTTGATAGCTGACTGGCTAACTGGCTGGTGAGTGTTCATATGAAAGGTCACCAGTGTCATATGTAGATATTCCACTTGTTTCAACTTGTTTACTGTCTGTACAAAATCTCCATCACTGATGCTATTGCTTTTCATTTGGCTGCACTGTCTTGGCCCCATTAAGACCGGATCCTCTCTCTGACCAGCTGTGTGGCTGCACAGCCTCACCATGAGGGCCAAATAAAACCCAGATGTGCAAAAAGGAATTTGAGCTGCGTTCCCCAAATGAATAGTGCAGCACTGATGTAAACTTTCCAGTGTTTCCTCAATGATTGCACGCACTAGTGGTGTAATGTATATCTGTAACAAATTAATTTCCTGCAAAATAACCATGATTTGCTGCATCTAGGCTTGAAGCAATAGTTGATCAAGTAAATATGGCATCTCTTTATTTTGAGACGTTGTGAGCCAAAGGTTTAGCACCACAAATGAAGAGAGGGTTGCAAGGTCCACCAGCTAGTCCAGGTTGCAGTTAAATTAAAGGTGCATCTGGAGGCTAGTCACAAAATGTTTTGGAGAGAAATGAGCAGTGGATTCAAACGACGAAGAAACCTTTGGTGGATCTTTGCACCAATTAGCTAGCTTACATATTGTGAAAATCTGACTTCTAAATTTCTGTCCATATATATCAAATACCTGTCAATGTTCCTGCAAGGATTGTCAGTAGAAGTTGATAAAAGTTACAAATGACTTAATTTGCATCTTCTATTGGCTGATCCTCAGTACTAGGTAATGTCAGCATCATGTCTTTTTACAATTTGATGTCAGACTTCCCACAGATTTGGGTTTAGGGTTCAGTTTCTCTTTAATGCCACTTTAAGGCCTTGAATTTAAATCATTTCAGACTTTTTCAGGGCCTGCTGAGACCCTGACCGCTTTCCAAACAAGCCTCTGTGCAGGATGATTATCATCAGGAGAGAATGGACAAACCTCAACAACTGGCTCCTCAGCTACTGGCTCTTCCACGATGACCTCCT
>OMLF01028404.1:7755-18525 GCA_900302615.1 Holocentrus rufus
GTGTTGACCAGTGTTTGGCCTCACACACACACAAACACACACAGGGAGAGAGAGAGAGCACAGTGACCATCATCTCCAACAATCACAGTACGGCGCCAGGGAATGATTGTGTGTGTGTGTTTGCTTGTATGTTTTGGGGGTGGGGGCTGACGACATTGATTTTTCACCATGACCTGTGTGTTTCTGTGTGTGAGTATTGAGTTTGTGTGTGTGTGTGTGTGTGTGTAAGAGAGAGAGAGAGAGAGGGAGAGAGACAGGGAGAGAGAGAGTTTTGATTGACCAGGCTACAGAAACACAGAGCGGGAACAGGAGGCAGAGTGACCTGATTTCCTCTGGATGAATGAAACATGGTCAAGCGTACTACCTGCCTTTGTGTGTGTGTGTGTGTGTGTGTGTGTGTGTGTGTGTGTGTGTTTGTTTGTTTGTTTGTTTTTTCTGTGTGCTATAGGGCTGTCACGATATGGCCAAAAGAATTATCATGATAACTTAAGAATTTTTTTTTAAAGAAAGAAATTGCAATGCTGTCAGTCAAATTCATCTTTAACTTTGTTTATGATGCATTTTGTGTCCATGTGATGGTCTGAATGACGAACTGATTGACTCCAGCAGTATGCAATTTCTGATCACTAGATGGTGCCATCAAACTGGGCACACACAGTACAGTGTGCTGTAGCCATGGAAAACGTAAAATAAAGAAAAATGTGTGTTTTATGACGGAAACAGTGGATTTGACTCTCGCTCGGCTCGGATCTGGCTTGGCTACTTTCAGAGTTCAAAATCTCAGCAGCCTGAAGGTAACAGTGGATTAACTGGTAGTGATAAACACTCCCTCGGTGAACCCTCGGTGCTGTGTTCTGGTTATTTGCATATTTGAACATGCAAATTATTACATAATGCATGTTGAATGAACTCAGGTACATACAGGCAAATACATGGTAAGTATTTACATTGTGGCATGGCTTGCATTAGGCTCTCCTAGTCGTGTTGGCAAATGAATTACACTCAAAATACGAGTGTAGGGAGGTAGAGAAAGAGTCTGTAACCATAACTGTCCAAAAGCATACATAAAGAATAATTACACTGTGAAAAGGCATGAACATTATATTTTTATTTGCGTATTATTAACATAATATCAGTATTCAATTTTTTAAATATAATGGTTATCGGCAATACCGGTATATCGCAATACCCCTAGTGTGCGCACATGCATGTGAATTTTGCTTTCCCTGCTGGCTTTCCATTAGTCTAGAGTGTGTGTGTGTGTGTGTGTGTGTGTGTGTGTGTGTGTGCGAGAGAGAGAGAGAGAGAGTAATCTCTGAACTAATGGAAAACCAGCAGGGAAAGGAAATCTGACACATGCACACACACACACACACACACACACATGCGGGTACACACCCCAGGACCTCTATCACCTGATGCATTTCCTGAGACTGGAAATTGAGAGAGCACTACTGACACGCACACTCTCGTTCACACACACACACACACACACACACACACACACACATGCAAACACACTCTCTTGTAGACTAATGCTTGCTCTCCCACACAAATGCATACAGTCACTAAAACATGTACTTATACACCCCCCCCACACACACATTTACATTCACATGGCTAGCCGACCTCTGTTAGCTTCGAGTCGCTAATTAGCCACTCACTCCTGCCCAGAGGCTGCTGCCCGTTTCCTGTGAACTTACGTAAATGCTGAGCCATTAGAGGGCTCATCTTGCCTGAAATGTTAATTAGTGGCATCTCATCCCTCTGTCTGTCCATTTACTTTTGACTGAGAGGGAAATAATAGCTAAAGTTGTGTCCATTTGTTGTGTCCAAAATCCACGTGTCTCTGTTAGATTACTCTCTCCAGTGCTAACACTTTGACACAGTAATGTTGGGGATAGTGTGTTTCAAAGTAATGTGCTACTGTCATATCATTCCATTTCTCTGTAATTAAGCAAGGGTAAGGCATTACTTTTCTAATGTCAGCTATCCAATTACAGTTACCTAACAGATTGTTAGGTTGTTAGCGGCGTTACATTCTTTAGCATTCTTTAAGAGTAGAGGATTAGTTATTTTCATTATTTAGATTGCTGCTGATAATGTCGGCTTAAGTCTGCAGTCTTTAGTGGCCCATTGAATGCAAGTCCAGCATATTTTTGGGTGTAATGCAAAAGTAATGTAATATGTAGTGTAACCAATTGCTTATACAAATTAGAAAATAGTAATGAAGTAACTCATTTTTAAGGAAAGAGTAACATGTAAGGCATTATGTTTTCCCAGTAGCAACCCTGCGAGAGAACATGACTAGTATTTCCAAAGTGAGAAAACTGAACTCTGAGTAATAAAAAAGTTGTTTGTCTGTTTTATTGTGGCCTGTAGATTTATAAAATTCACAAGGATAATATCATCACTGTAATTCAGCATAGCTGATGTAGCCAAGTTTTTTTTTTTTTTTTTTTAACTATAAGAGAGCCAGCACATATTCATCCGCTGCAGAGTAATGTACAGTTCATTACTCACCACCTTTGCTGGTTCAAACCAGTATGCAATTTTTGTATATTTTATCTAAATGTGTATATCTCCCACATAAGGCTGCCTGCTATGATTCAGTCACATATAACATTATAAGATTACTTTTCATTTAGCCTTAGAGATGCTGTGAGCTGCTAATGTGTTAGCATGGAGCCCCACAGCCCATGAGCTGCTGGGGACACATGGATGATTTGGGGAAAACTATTGAGATGTTTGGCAGGTTAGTCTCCAAAAAAGACACCAGAATCATTTCTGTGTCTCAGGTAGATAGACTCCACTGCAAATGTTAACACTTTAGCAATCACTATGCTACAAGTGTTAACATGAGACCTTGTAGGAGTTCAAAGACTGGAGAATGAGTGACATTTTTGCTCATTCTGCAAGCCTTAAGAAATTGTTTTGCTTATGCAGTGAGTGAGCAAAGTTTGTCAGACAGCTTAAGTTTTTACACTGTTGATTCATAATTGACTTCACCAATGTTTAACATTGATATTATGTTTTTACAAATATATAAATCTACAGACCATAAAAAAAAAACTGTACCAACGTTGAATATTCACATTTTAAATAATACTAACTGTATAATTTTCCTACTTAACATATGCACACTGGACAGGGCTACTAAGGTGAATAACCAAACTCACAAAAAGTTGTGTACAGGTAAGATACACACACATGCACACATACTTAACAGATGGAAATTCAGTGTGGTTTGGCGGCTGCAAGAGAGTGGGCAGTTAGAGTGAGCTGATAGTCAAGTACAAATACAAGAGGCATGCTTCCTCTCTCTACCTCTGTTCTCATCTCCCTCTCTCTCTTTTTTCCCTCAGACTCAGATTGCTACAGTCACCATACAGGAGGAAAATCATACACATGGGTTGCTGCTTTTCAGAATGACTCAATTCTCCCAGGGGTCTCAGGCTAGGATTACCTCAGATTATCTTGCACTGCAATAAGATGCAATGACCTGAGTTGTATTGAAGGAGTAATTGCAACGGATTAGGGTTTACTTGTTGAATGTTCCTCTGTAAAGCTTGACCTATGCATGAATGAGCTGTATGCACTCAGTGAAAGGGATTACATGGCACCTAGACAAATACAGGGATTTCTTTTACCCTGGGAAATCTGACCAGTCCATCTATTGTTGAAGTAGCTAAATGAGTTTTGCATGAGGAGTATGGAGTGCTTTTTTTCCCTAATGAACATACATATTTCTGTGCCTCCCTGTGGATTTAGCGTCAATGATGGTGAGCTCAGGAGAGACTGATAGATCTAGGCTTGGGCTATGCTGCCATCATGTGGACAAAGGTGAGTTTGAGACTACATGCAGAATTCAAAAACAGTTATCAGTTCAGTTATCAGCAAGAGGATTAAAATAAAAATAAATGACAGATAACCACACAGCAGCTGATTAAAAGAGAGTCTTAAAAAAATAACTTAAAAATGTTTCACATGCTGTAATTATTATTGTTCCCATGGAAGAGCCTGTTTTCAAATTTCAGATCAAACATACTGAAATTATTATGCAATATGCACTTTTAACCAGGCGACTCACTAGGGTTTAGCTTCCATGTCAACAAAAATTATACACCATTATGCTCCGAAACAATTTACCAGCCTCTTATGTACCAGCAGCATTTTTGTCAGAGATAAACTTTGGTTTGTCATTTTTGCCCCATTTCATAACACACTGAACTGCTGTTTGGCTTTCTTAGGCAGATATGAATCCATCCTGTTCTGTACTACACCAATTTGGACAGTATTCAACTTATTAATTCCTTCTTATAATGGTTCATTTGGAATGCTTCAGTGAAATGTAGAACTCTTTTTAAATCTATTAGTGGTAGATTTTATAGGTTTTAGAGGGAAGTGTGAAGGACACAATGATAAATGTGTCTGAAAAACCAATGCAACAAATGATAACACTTTATTTAGAGTGTCTGATGTTAACAGTCAACTATCAATGTAATATTTAACCGCTAACCTTAATCCTAAATTAGCTCCATTTTTACATTCAGCAGTTTAATATTAAGTTAAGTCTAAACATTGACTCAAGCATGAAAGTGAAGTGATGATAATAAAGTTAATACTAAATTGAATATTAACATGGGACTTCCCAAATAAAGTGCATCCCAACCAACAATATGACCCTCTCTGAACCCTCCACAACCATTTTCAAAGCTGCTGTTGTTTCCTCGCCTGACCAGCAGTGCTTGTTTGTGCCAGCCTTCATCCCTTAAAAATGATGATTCCCAAAAAGAATCAAAAGCGCTGACAATGAAAGCCGACTCATCATGTTACCACATCATCCAGGAAACTACAGGATTGGGCATTAACCTGTGTCTTTCCTTTAAATGATTCTATTCTCAGTAAACAAGACGGATCACAACAATTCTGGTTCTAATCTCAGTTATCCAGATAGACAGCTGTCCTGGAGACATTCTATGTCATTTCCTTGAAATATCTGAATCAACACAAAGGTGTTCTGCTTGTTAAGTTTTTTTTTTTTTTCATCAATGTCACATATATTATGTATCTGCTGGTTGCAAAGCTTCATTGAAGCTACATCACACTTATATTGAGTGAAATATTGTTTTATGGCTGCAGCATTACATCAAATAGAAAATATCCACAAGTCTCGTGTATCATTTTATACACATCTCCCTGTAATTCAGCAGGACATATTTGATATTGTTGGAAAGCTTGAGATCTCCACTAGATTTTAAAATAAAGTTCTCCCACTGGAACAATAATCTGATAATCTCATAATCTGAGAAGTTATGAACAGACTCATTACCCAACATTTAGCTTCACTGGACATCTGCATCTTTGCATTTTATGGTACCTGCATTTACTGTTTCTACATCTGCATCCCTGAACTTGTCGTCAATACTCATAACAGCAAGCAGCATGATGCAGAGGCTGCCTTAGTAGTCAAGACACCAAAACGCATGGAGGATGGTAGTTATATGATTTGTATGGCTACGATTCCCATCAGTGCTGTGATGGAAGTTCCACTAATTTTCAAAAGCGTCAGCAGTTTCCTTCCACGAGACCGGGGTGGTGGAGGGAGTTTTTACTGCGACCAGTGGTGGCAGAATCATCAGCAGTGAGAGAATGAGCTGTCATACTGCAAAGAGCGCCTCGCTCACTCGTCTGAGTGTGATTGGTGATTGTAAAGAGTCAGCTGATAGGCTGTTGGATGGGACATAATTGATCAACTGATGGCATGCATGACTTCAGTGTTTGCCTGAACTAACCCAATGGTCCTTTACCTAGAGACATTCACAGGACTTTGAACTGATCAAAGAAAATGCTGACAACATTATTAGGCCTAGATCCTCACCAGTGCAAATAATCCACCACTGACCTGTCTCTAACACTCACTGTGCTCAGGATTTGACTGAAAAGCACTCTTGCTATTGTGTCGTGAGTGCAATCTGCTGTTTATTTTGAGACCAGACAGGATCAATTAAAGCTACCTCTGTGATCTGACCAGGTAACCATATTAGTATATCAGTGGTATCCATATAAATGCTGCCTTGCCTTTCATAAGTTGTTTTATACATAGCAAAATAGTATACGCTCAGTAATGTTTATATAGACAGCAGAAGACATATCGTAGACGTGGATAACAATAACAATAGATAACAATATGTGAACTGTTTGTGACCTGTAATTCAGTCAATTTATTTCTTATTTAATTCTTATTTAGTACAACTTTACTATCTATGGTGTTCAGTGAAGACGATAAATTCATTGCAGCACTAGGTGTCAGTGCTGTAACAAGAGCACAAATAAGCGCGACCTCTGTTGCTCGCAGTGGGCTACCTTCTTTTTGTAATCCAGTTACATGTTTCTAAAAACTGTTTTCCTTAAGGGAAGGAAATTCAGGTGAAGATACACTGTCAGTGGAAACATATTTTTTGGGGGGTTAAAACAATTTTGACATAAAGCTGTGAAGCAAACACCTGCCAGCACGTGTTTATAACAGAAAATGAAGAAGCTGCCAGAAACAGGCTTTGCAAGTTTTTTATATTTTGGTACAAGGGCAGTGACTTTAACGAGATCTGATACTCACATTATACCTCAGACTCCGGAATGACTTAAGTCAGTGGACTCTAAACACAGATAAAATAGTTCAGCGAACAAGGATGTCAAAATGAACCAAAACCAAAGTGAGCTCACATGTTGATCATTTGTTTGCCTATTTGTCTTTAATTATGAAGCCTTTGTGTTTGGAACATCACAGAGTTTCATGGTACAGGAAATGACCTCTGACCCCAATTAGACCAACATACTGTAACATTTTACAGTTATACACATTTCTTTCCTTTTAAAGAGTTGTGTAACAAATCATGAATCAGTTGTCTCAGTTTCAGCACTTCAATCACAGTTAATAATGAGAACTGTTTGGTTTTACCACTCTAAATCCTCATCCTCGAAATATCAGATGTAATTTGAATTATGCAAAAGCTATAACCCACTCCCCTGCATCACTGACATAACTGTGACCAAAACATAAAATGTGTTTCTGAGTTTCTAGTTGCATTGCTCCCACTTGTGAACAGCACATAAAGATTGTCTGGTGCAGATACAGTTTCAAGGACCTCAGGAAATCAAGAAAATACCGACCATGACCAAGACTTCTTTGTGGCGATGAAGTAGGAGCATCAAGTAAGCGATAAATAAGGAAAAAAACAAAGGACAGCTGTGCAGGGCAGAACATTACTGCATCCCTCATGTGCACAAAGTTGGCTGTGCGATCGTGATGTCAGGCAACATTTGTTAAGTGAACGAACCGAAACTGTTTGCAGCTCTTTCCTTTGAATTCAAGTCTCAGCGGTGCACCAACCAGACAGACAGTTTCTTTATGGTTCTTTACAGTTTCCTTTTTTCTTCATTCACAAGGACCGCACTGTTCGTTTATCAGGATCTCTTCCTAAAGCAAGGGAAGGCTGGTCGTGGGCTCCATGTGAGACGCTGCAGGGTTTCAGTGTGCCAAAAAGACGAAACACATACATTCAAGTGTGAAAGACACAGTTTCCCTGTTAACAAAAAGCATTATTGTGGGGGAGTTGCTCTAATGGTGGCTGTGCAACAGTACATTGGTATAAAAGTGAGCACATTCTCTGCTGCATTTTATGACTGTAAGACACTGTAAGATAGATAGAATTGCTGTATAATACTGAACAGCAATTAATATTTTGAAAATTGCAAGACAGGCAGCTATCGCATTATGTGAATGCTCTACACTATAACAAATTACACATTAGTCAGTTAAATCAAATCAAAGTTAAATCAATCTTTCAATGCATACAAATACATAACACTCCATTTTATGTTATGCTATGCGAGTAGGCATCGCTTTGTTTTAAGGGGTCATGAGTGAAAAAGTTTGAGAACCACAAAATGTTCATGTATAACAGGAGAGGTGCTGGTTGACGAAATGAGAAAGGAGAAATCAATTATATATATTGGTTTTTGGTTATATAGATTCAAAATAAATAAATAATACTATTCTAATAAATAAATATTCTGAAATGTTCCACCAAGTTTGGTCAAAACTGTTAGAGTTATGCTGTACACACACACACACACACACACACACGCACACACACACACACACACACACACACACACACGCACACACACACACAGAGAGAGAGAGAGACAGAGAGAGAGAAAGAGCATAACTCAAACAGTTTTATCTGATTTGGACCAAACATGGTGGCACAGTTAAGGGTCAGGAAAGGAAGAAGTGACTTAATTTTGAGAAGAAACGGTCAAAGGTCAAGGTCACGGCGTAAGGTCAAATTTAAGAGATACACATGGTTACTATTAAACGCTGATGTAAAGTGGTGCATGACTTTTCTGCGGGTCACATGACCTTTTCAAGGTCACTGAAGATAAAAAATTAAAGTTAAAAAGTTAAAAAAATAAAAAATGTTCATGCATTTCACTGTCAAACATGCAGCACATGAGTCTTGTACTCTCTGAGTGCCCCTTCTAGCTTAATCAATGTATTAATTATATTTTTCTCATGTATAACAAACAGTTACAAACTGCTACACACAGAGAAGAACAGAATATAAAAGAATACATGTGATTTGTGGCAGGTGATGTCTCAACATTGCAGCTCCTGCTTTGACTTTAAAGTAAATCCCAGAGTTGTGTCAGTGAGTTCTCCAAGGGCTTGTTCTGTATCAAGTCTATAAATGAACCCCACTTTTTAATGAAGTCTTTAGATTTTCTGTGCTGCATATGTCAGTGTTTCCATTGATAGACTGCTTAACCCTTCATTCATTCAGCGGCTGACAGTTTAGCTTATAGACACTTTCATAAAGTAAAAAAAAAATGTGTTTTTGGCCTGGTCCAAATATGAATACGCCATTTTTTTTTTTACACATAATTTAGGACATAAGTATAGATTGCAGAGAAAAAACAAGAAATACACTTTATCACGTTTACCCAGACATTTCTGATAACAGGACATTCCCATAAGCAGTGATACAGTGTGTGGATTAAAATGATTTAGCTTAGATGGCATAATATAAGTTCTCATTAAACATTTTTGTGATATAGTAATTTGAATCTTAATAGTTAGGACATGAGATTTCAGACAAATGTCCATCCAACCTATCTCTACTGTTTTTTCACCAATCAAGATGAAAATATGGGAAATTTGGCAAGCACTTTTGAGGATGTTGACATTTTTAAGGGGTGTATTTGTTTGTGGTTTAATTTTTTTTTTTTTTTTTTTTTTTTTTGCTGTCCCTGCCCAAGCAGAAAGAAGATAAAATGAATGTGACTGCTAATACAGTTCCCCCATCTCGCGATGTAGAACACAACAGGTTTTGAAAACTGATGATTCTGTTTGAAAGAGCAACCAAAACAGCATATCAGACGACATGGGGAAAGAAAAGAATTGTGAATTAGCAGTAGCTGTGACAACGTATGCAACTGCATCCACACGTGCATGCATTCACACACACACACACAACCGAACACACACTCGACCTCCATGGAAAATTTCAGCCTCATAGGTAGAAGGGCAGTAGATAGGTTGCACAAGGTTGGGCAACAAACTGAGAGATTTTTGTGGACAGATGAACTGATAGACCAGCAGGACGAAATGGGGGGTGGCTTAAGTATAGGGGGACGGGCAAACCGTCACTAATGAAGAAATGTACTCTGCTTAGTCCAATCGTGACTCCCACAAGTGCCTAAAACAAATGTCATGAAAGGGGGCGTGGCTAAAGGGGGCAGGCTAACCCATACTAATAAAGGAACTCTGCTGAGACCAGTGATGCCTCCCAAAAGAGTCGATGGCAAACGGTTCATCATGAGTTATGCGCCTTTTTGTTATTCCCACTTGCCATTTGGCGTAAACACCTTCATACACTTTCACACACACACACACACACCCTTGACCCCTGTGCCAAATTTCAGCCGCTTTGGGTGAAAACTGTGGCTGCCACAGGGTGGGGAAATTTTTGTAGACTGACCAATTGACCGACAGAGCGAGCTATAGGGCGGCTGGTCTCAGCTAAAAAAAACAAAACAAAAACAAAAAACAAAAACATTATGAATCTATAAAAATACAACTCTTAGCCCAACATCAATAAGGTATCCCACTTGAACACACAGAGTGTAAAAGCAGGCTATATTTAATTACAGCAAAAATTGTTCCGCCAAAATGATTTATACTTTCAGCTATTTTAAAGGTGATAGATGCAAGATTTTTATGGAAATGAGGAATTTTTTAAAAATAATACATCAATGGGGCGTCCCGAGGGGTGTAGAATAAAAGTATTAACTTTGCCACAAAAATCATATTGACTACGATTTTTATCATTTTAATAATTTTGACGGGTCCGAAATGAGTCCTTTGTTTATTTACATCAGAAACAGGAACAGCGCCGCTGAGCCAGTAGCGTTGCAGCGTTGCAACCACACCTCTCTCTATAGCATGTTGCCAGTTCGTAGCTTGTCAGTGAGGGAATGGCTGTGTATAGGACTGAGCAATGTTTTAAACACCGGGGAACCACCTAAAATCCCACAAGGAAGCCCCGGAATCCCCCCAACAGCTCCGCGACGAAAACGGGAGCAAGAAGAGTGTTTATCTGTGAAGCCTTCGGTCGTGTGAGCTGAAGGAGGAAAAGAGCTGAGGAGCCACGCCAGTGTTGCTGTTACTTTTATTCTTCACCGGTAAGCTGTTTGTTTGCAAGCTAA